>PQWD01000382.1:0-12744 GCA_019425675.1 Leucinodes orbonalis | reverse complement strand
CCCCAACAACTATTACTTGCACAAATTTAGTTTAAACGAGTTATGTGTGGTAATTTATATTTTTCTCACTAGTTTCATTACATATTCTGGATTTTGACAGCTCATGTTAATACAGTTACTTTGAACTTGTGAACCAATCTGCAATAAAATTGTTTATACCTCTGCTTACCTTCTTGAATCTATTTTCTCTGCTTCGCCGAGCAAATTGCGAGCGCAATATGGCGCTCATCTTTAGCTACCTAGTGTTCATGGCCCAGCTTTCTTTTTTGAAACCTATGCCTATGTATACTATTTAAATATCGTGGTTGTGCGTGCCTCTGCACGAAGGTAGTGGCTGGGTGCGAGAAGAGCTATTGATCAGGCTTTGCTGCGCACAGAGTGAGTGCAGGGCATATAATCTTATCTTACAAGTTACTTTAAAACTTGCGAAAAAAAACTGGAATCTTATATTTTCCTTCTAGATCGTACTTTTTCCCCTTTTTTCTGCTCCACCGGGCAAGTGGCGAGCGATGATAGCTCTCAGCCATTAGCTTGCAGTGTCCATGACCCAACTTTCTCTCAATCTGCGCCCATAGTTTGTGACTTTGTTCAAGAGAATAGCAATCAGTTTCCATGTCCAAGCATCCTCCTAACTGAAGCCTCTGTTATCTCATTTATACGACGATAGTGTCGTGCGCGAAAGGCTATCTGGGGGGTTACCGCCATCTCTTAAAACAGTGTTACAATAATATTACTTCGTCTTTTCTGGTACAAATATGCTGACGTATCATTATGACAATACTGTTTTATGAGATTGTGGTAACCCCCCAGGTCAGTCGTTTGCTGCGCACAGAGGGAGTGCAGAGAATATTTAGACAGGGGTTACTTTGAAATTGCGAACCAATACTGCAATCTTGTCTCAAAATATCTTTATTCAAATAAATCTTTTACAGATACTTTTGAATGGTTATTGTTATATTTTTAAGACTATCTCCGGTCTTATCTTAAAATACCTTCTTGATCGTACTTTATCCCTTCCTTTCCGGTTCACCAGACAAGTATCAAGCGCAGATGGCTCATAGCCTTTACCCTAATAATTTCTTGCTCTAGTATACCTGCAATCAGTGCCCATAGCCCAGCTTCCTCCCAACTTACGCCCATGGTCTTTTATCTCCTTTACAATCTACGCTATGGTTTATGCCTCTGTTCTGACGTATGGTGGTTGTAGCGTGCCGCTGCCACGAAGATAGTGGCTTGCGCGAAAGGATACCTGGTCAGGCGTTTGCTGCGCACAGAGCGAGTGCAGGGCATAGTGCAGACCATCAGGGACGCGTTGCTCTGCGCACTGCAGCTGCACCAGGAGAGGGAGGGCATCCGGGGGGCTGATGTGGACCTGCATCGCAGACTCATACAGCAGGTGGGGGGAACGCTTGGATGTTGCATGCTGCTTTTTCTTTGCAAATTGGTATATTCTGATAATTTAAAATGCCCTAATGGGATCATAATTTCGCACATTTTATGACTCAATAGTAATTTTTTTGTACTCATTCGTTCTGTTTTATGGTAGGATTTAAATTGATAATATCAATATATCATCATCGTCTATATTATTACCATTTTAAACCGTTAATATTAAAGTTGTTCCAACTGTAAATTTGGAAATGGATTGGTATTCCAAATTTAGAGTTGGATTGAATAGTTTATAATCTCAAGTAAATTCGTGGAATTTAGGCCCTGTCTGGGTGATAAGACTTAGGATGTTGGTTGGGTTTCACAAGAAATTTGAAACGCTCATTATGAATTTTATTCGTCGGTTGGTCATGGTATTAATGTAGGTTTTATGTTAACCTTTTATAACACAACTGCTTATTTAAAGTTTTTATGCTGGGTTTTGTTTTGCATGCTGCTTTTATTTGCAAACATGTATTTTTCTATGAATAAACCAAACTGCTTCAGACACAGTCGAGACCAATTTTATTGTTATTATTGAAATGTTTTTTGTTTGACATGACAAAAGGTGATGGTGAACGAATAGCTTTTTTGTCGCTTAACTAATGTGTTGTGATTTCTATTTTTTTACTAATATGTATTTTCTATAACATTGTCGTGTATGCTATTACTTTATTATAATATCACCTATATTTAGTAACAAAAATATTTCTTCAATCATAAGTATTGTTTTTTATATATGTATAAGGTTTTGATGTTTCAAGCATGACTCATAAGTAGTTCCAAATATATATAACCCTTTAAACGGTTGTTAAACGATATGTAGCTTTAAGATATTGACATTTTAAAATATTTATCTGTCACCATTTACACTAATAATAAATTTATTTAGTGTGGTAAGTGAATAAATATGGAAGTAATTCATTAACAAAGAAACTAAGTGTTTTTGTTATGGGTTCTCTAGACACTGTAAGGTTGCAAGCCTCACCAGCTCGTGGTGTAAGTTGCCGCACATCAGGCAAAGGTTTGACGCCATCTAGCGGAGATATCAGTAGATGTTCATGGATCTCTTCTTTTTTATGTCCTTAGTGAACAGGACGGTAGTTCGCTCGCCAGGTGTGTACGCCTAACCTGCGGTGTTGAAGGAAATTCATAACAGTAGGTTGTCATTTATTTCCGTCATCCCTACCCAGGGACCCTCACCCGAGACGACTGATATTAGGTCTCTGATACCCGGTAATTTTACTAGCTACAGTGCCCTCATCCCGATACAGAAGTTCAGAACTCGTATTTCACGGGACGATAAATACTGCTGTGGTGTACCTAGACGATTCAGCACAGAGTCTATCGCCTAGTAAAGTCTCTCCTAAGTCTATCTTTCTGTCTTTTCGCAGAGTTCTTGACAGAACAACAAAATGATCCTATTAAAGCTCCGTTTTATTAATCGGTACAGAACCCTGAAAGTTAGTATTCCTTAACCATTTCAACCAGGGATCCAGACACAAGTTCTGGCACCTTTAGGCGTTCAAAGTTTAACGTTTAACTTGATGATCAGATAACAGCAGCGTGTTATGCCCTACACGACACGTTTGTGGCGAGCGGGGCGAGCGAGCGGTGCGCCATGATCGCAGCGGACCGGGCGCGACGGCGGGCCATCGCTGCCAGGCAGTCGCCGGCCACCAGGCAACGACACGGGTCAGTACAACACTAGCGTGATCGATACTAGGGTTTGTTCATGCGTACAAAGTTAACTTAGAGTAAATAGGATTCTTCTATGTCAGCGTGCTTCATGCTAGACATCGTCGATGTTTAACACTAGACAGGGTGTAATCAGACGCTGGTCTATTTAATGTAAAAATACAAAGTTTTACTGCCCAGAAATCGAACTCTAAACCCTGATGTATCAACCAGCACACCACATGGCCGTCAAACAGTCAGTTCCTCCAAGTCCTTGGTTATTGAGGATGCGTTTCACTACTGTAGTGTACTGAAGCTGGCAATGATGAGCATAATGGAGGATAATTTATTATAGTTGTAAAATAAGGACCTAAAAAGGTGTAAAATAAGGACTTAAAAAGGTGTAATATGCGGGTCTAAAATGTGTAATTTCCTTATATTATTATCCTTATTATTATTGAGAGCGTCGGTGGCTCAATGGTGTGGACTGTAGCCTTCCTACCGGGAGGGCTGAGGTTCAAATCCCGACACGTACCAATGTGTTTTCGAAAATATATGTCCGTTATCCGACGCTCTTACGGTGAAGGGAAACATCGTGAGGAAACCTTCATGCACGCCTGCAAAAAGATTCGAAGGTTGTGTGTGAAGTCGTCCAATCCGCACTGGGCCCGCGTGGACGACTAAGGCCTAATCACCCTATACGGGTAGGCTCGTGCCCCTCGGTGGGGACGTTTAATGAGCTGATGATGATGATGATGATTATCCTTATTAGACCTTTGTCTAAAAAGTTGTAAAATGAGGACCTTAAAAGGTACAGTGGGAGTTATAGGCTACTGACGATGCTGTAAGTGCTAGTATATAAGCTGATTCATGTGAAATGAAATCAATAGAAAAGTAAATAATAAAAATGAACGCAGGGACCTAATGTCGCAAAGTCACAGTGGCGCGTTCCCGACGCGCGCGCCAGAGGCGCCCGCGTCGCCCATGACTCAGTCCAATTACGGTAACCTAAGCTTGCCGCCCGGTTTTGCTCGCTAAACGCCGGACTCTGCCCCTTAACATCTATAATCTACGAGATAAGCATGAATTTTGTTGTAGACCTGACAATGAATAATTTATTTCAAAACAATCTTTCCACAAAGCGTGTTATGGATAAGAGAAATGTACTTATAAGCAAGAAATAGTAAAATTACAAAATAATTATGTAAAAAACAACAATTAGTAAAATATATAAATTTATTTTAAAATTTTCTTAAAGTTGAAATTCATTTGGGGTTTGTTATGAATTTTTCCAGATTATAAAAACTTATAATCGTGCATGGATGTTATGGGGCAAAGTTGGACTCAAAGTATGATGTTGCGTCTTTTATGTTAGCATGTTATTTTTTATTGTGGGTAACACTAAATTCTGAGTTGCCAGACTTTTAGTTTTCTTCTGTACAAGCGCTTTTTGCTTGCATTTATGCAAATTTATAAATGTATTTTGTTTCGATCACTACGTTTTTTATACTTTCTATGTTAACAGATATCTTTTTGTTTCAATTACTTCATGTCCTTAATCATTGTGTTATGTTTAAAATGTAGAAAGTGCACTTGCATGCCGAGTACATTGAAAGTACTCAATTTGGTTTATGTAATAACATATTGTAATCTAATAATATATTCTTACACCAAAAGAATGAAAATAACAAAAAAACGGTTCAAAATTGTAATGATAAATTTGTATCTATTTTGAAAATTACAATTGGTATAATTGCAGAGGCATTTAGCCTCAATCTTATTGACCGCTAGGAATCCAGACCCAATGGGAAATCTATTGATTGTGACGCTTCATGGCGTCTCTGGCGGTCAAAGGTTTAATATAGTTATTATTTGTTACTTTTCAAATCTTATATTAAAATCCAATAAAATTGTTATGGCATTGTGTTGACGACCCATTTGGTGTAATGGTTGAGACATCGGCTATTACACTAAGGTTTCCGGGTTTGATCCCCGGGCAGTAAAAACATTTGTGTGAATGAACATATCTGTTTGTATTGGTCTGGGTGTTTTCTATGGATAATATGTAAGAATTTACAAAATAAGTATGTTTATCCGTTGTTTAGTACCCATTCTACAAGCTTCCCACCTAACTTGGGCTAGATGGCGCTGTGTGAATATTTAATTATTTATAATTTATTAATGTCTGCAGAGACATTTAGCGGAGCCAAGTGTCCAGGGGGCCGACCGCGGTACCCTGCGAGTCCTCGCCGACGTCCCCTGGCGCTGACGTACGCACTGTCTGCCAAGACTCTTCCACTGCTTCTACCGGGACTGAAGGCCTAACCACAGTAAGTATCGATACTTGACAACCGATACCGTATCGAGTAAAAGTATCGATACCTCAGTGGTATCGTTTCATCCCTAAACCACACTAGTCACACTCTAAAACCTAGTTTCGCGGTTCATTTCTCGATATAAGTCTGTTCTCGTCCAGTCTCCACCAGCGACTCCAACCTTGTCAAGTTGATATAACAAGCTTTATACATTCAAAGTCAAAACCATTTAATCAATTTAGGCTTACAAAAGCACTTGAACGTCAATATACAAAATACATTAAACACTTATAATAACATTCACTGAGGACCAGCGATTTAGTCGCTCTCTCTTCAATTATTGCAGTCCACTGCTGGACATAGGTCTCCCCATTCTGCACCAGAATTCTTATCCAACCTCCACCAGCGACCTTTCGCAAATCATCGATCCAACGGCTCTTAGGTGATTTAAGATGACTTATTCATACTAGTCATAAGAAAATATTTATTCGGTGCTAATTCACAAATACATTGACTCTATATCAAAAGAATAGCCTTATTATATACAAGCCTAATATTAACTCAAATAGAAGCTATATTTATGACATTTTAAGATCACATTTAACACTAGTTGTCTATAATTATACTTTATCAGCCAAAAAACTATCTTACACACATAGGTATGACCCAACTCATATTATCATTGGATGTAGAGGAAAGCATGTAAATAACTTGTATTTTGTAAAGACACTGTAATTTAGTCTGAGTAAATAGAATCTACAAAATGATAACAGCAAAGCGGTACTCATTAGCCGACTGCCAAAGGGATTTTTATTTTAACTTTTTGAGATAGAAGCGAAATAATATTTGAAAATTTTAGTAACGTGCGATTACACACATTTATACTTATTTTATAACATATATTATATAAAATGCTTTAATATACCATGACAATTATTATGTAATTAAATATGACACATGTACGAAAAACATTTTTATATGCTATTTTAGTAATATGTTTTTAAATTTAACGTTCGCTAGCACCTTAGTAAGCTAAAATTCTGCCACTATTTATCGTGTATAGTGCTATACCTTTCTAACTCAATTTAAGTAACGATCAACGTTGAGTCTCCTTCTAGAATACGGGCCTTAATTTAAATAGGTTTACAAAAGTTTGAAGACTTCGATTTTTTAGAAAAATGTGATTCAAGGTTGTATATTTGTAAATTTTACTGCTTCCGAAGCTTACGTGCCTATTTTTATGCACCTAGAATAAAAAAATGTCACAAGTACAGTCATTTACATTATTTTAAACGTTGACTAAGAAAAGTGTAATTATTTTCGTTTTGGCCTACTTTGAACATAACCAATTATATTTACACTAGTGTCGTTAACCAAACTATAAGCTCGAGCGAGATGAATAGTTTACAAATGTGTTTGTTATTTTATCTGTAACTTTCTGTACAAATAGTTCATATTGGTTTTTAAGTGAATCATATTGTATCTTTTACTTTGTTTGTAACAGCAAATGGTATGGATTTTTCAAATTGGTGTAATCTATTTAAAATACTGCGCGTTTTTTGACTTGAACTCGCACCCATGTTTTTATTTAAAAACCGACAAGACTGACAAGAATTTGTAATTGTCCGCCATTCCATGTTTGTGTTATTAGATATGCGACCAAATGCTAGTTTGTATCTCTTAGTTCCCTTAAATATTTTAATAAACTGGCATATTTAACTCTATTTTTTTTTTTGGATAATGAATATAGTGTATTTAGAACTTCCTGTTTATGAATGTCTGACAAATTCATATGAATTCAATTTGTATATAAAGTTAACAACAAGCTAGTTATATGTTGCATTTTTAACATAATTATACCTATCGCAAAACATTTCTAGTCACAAATTGTTCTTGGTCTTTATTTAGAATTTCTCTAAAAGTATGCCGTTTAATCTTAATTTTTGTGTTTGCTAATAGATTGTAATTCCATATGAAGGTTGTTTACTATTTATTTTATTAGATTTCATAGTAATTTCGTATATCTGAATACATGTGTACGAAACTTGTAAAATTATGCACGCTGCTTACTATTGTTTATTGGAATCGTACAATTATAAATAATGTATCTACAATTAATCAAAAGTGAGATTATCCATAATATTTTGTGCTAAGACATTTTATACACAATAAACGTTATCTAACTAAACAGGTTTTTTATTAAAACAGCCAATTTTGCTCAAATTTTATTTATTTTTCTTTCCATATACAGACCCATCTGATTTGCACATTAAAAATATCTGATAGTTTTGGTGTAAAATCAATATAGTATCTCCACAAAATTAATACTAGCGCGTTTTGACGAGTGAGCAAACAAAATAAAATTATACTAGGTACTTTATAAATATACGTCGTAGTATCATGTAAACAGAAGCGTGTTCTAAGCACAAAATAAGTAAAACGTCACACAGGTATCCACTATCGCCGACCGCGCTGCGGGCGCCCGCGACCCATATAAAACCTCTTAATTTCATAATATCTATTCCGCATTCAATCTCAATTTTAAAAAATACCCTCATTGTGAATTTCGCGTAGGACCATCGCGGGGAATGGTAACTATTATGCGTAAATGCGCCAAAATGCAATGCCTCCACATTACTGCGGGAGGGTGTACTTGACGTACGGGACCTCCACGTCGTTGCCGTCCGTCGTTGCAGCACAGCTCGAAGACCAGCGCCTTGACGTGGGGCTCCAGCTTCTTCTTGGACACCTTGGTGACCACCTCGGACATGGGCAGGTTCAGCCGCTCCTGGCACTTGGCCTTCGGCATGAAGAACGAGTACAGCATGCAGACGCCCTGCGACAGCATCGTGATCTCCAGCTTGTGCTCATTCTTGAAGTAGTCCAGGAACTGCTGCAGCGTGATCTCGCCTTTCACCTCGAACCGGTCCCAGAGGGTCCACTTCTTGTCGTAGTACGTGTTGGTGGGGGCAGCGATGGGCTCGGAGAATCCGAAGAATGGTAACGCGAGGTTGACGAAGCCGTTCTTGAAGACTTCTAGTGTGTTGAAGCCCTGCGCCAGCTTGTAGAGCTCGAGGCAGACGAGCCCGGCGACCACGGAAGTCGTTGTTGCAATGGCGGGGATGATTTTGCCCGCGATCAGTTTGGAGCGGTGTCGGTCCGCTGGGGGTATCTTGTAGTTTGCCGCTCGTAGATTAGACGCGGCTACAATAAAGTCCATGTGGAAGTTGGTGTCGTCGTCCTTCTCGAAGTCGAGCGGGGTTATCTTGAGGCCGCCCAACTTGCTGGGCGGGGGCAGGTCCGCGATAATGTTCTTCACCTTATCCTGGTCCATTTCGTCGTTGTTCTGCTGCAGCTGTGCGTCAGTTACTGCGATCTTGATGCCAGACTTCGGGCTGAATTCGGGCACCTGCAATGTTGGGGAGAAAGCAAATGTAAGAATATGATTTGTGAATTGTAAGCATTAGAGAATAAATGAGGAAAGCAGGGGATTGGGTTATTTATACAAAATAGGAAAGCATCTTTACTACTTAGTCCATCATTGTAAATACTACTATTTGTCATCATGATTTACCCACACACTCATTGTGTATAATTCAAGATATGGCACTCGAATACAGGAATATACATAATATGTACTTTTATGTGTTTGCTTTGCATAAACTTACGAGTTAGACTTTTAAAATTAATTAGTTTTTAACTCTATCATCAGTCAATAATGTTCAAATCATCATCGGATATTTCCCCCTGCCTGATTTTATTCATTTTAATTACGAATTATGTTGGCGTACCTGCAAGCAGGCTAAACACAGCCTCTGTTATATCATACTACCATAATATCGATGCCTCCTACGTATACAACCGTATGCCACAAAACAGCAATTTTCCAATCCACATATTAACGAATCCGCCAACAAAAATTTGGATATTACTTAAAATTGACACGTATTTAACCGTATTGCATCATCTCCGTATTTTGCAGGAGAGGCATTTTAAGGTAATTACCTTAAAATGCCTCTCCTGCAAAATTGGCATTTTAGACACGATAGTGTACGTAGGAAGCATCGATGTGTACTATGTTTACGCAAATAAAAGGGTCTGAGGACTCGTGACTTTATATTAAATTTTAAACAAACGCTTACCTCAATACTAGCCGCAATCTTCGCAATATGCTCCCTATCGACGCACGGCGGTATACCGTACACCTGCGCCTCAGATTCGCCGCAGCCACCACATAGTCCAAATGCAGTTCATCCCTCGGATCAAACTTCAAGGGGGAAGGGCACCGTTTGGGCCCCGACCAGAAGGGCGCCCCGCTCGTAGTCTGCTGGTCCGGGGGGAAGTTGTACAGGAGTTGTTTGATCTGGTTCGCGTATTGGGTCTCCCAGTGCAGGCGCGCCCACGTCACGCAGTCGTCGAAGCTGAGCGGACGCTCGTTTATCGCGTGCTGCAATCATGAAAATCGAATTTTACCACGTTGGCCAACGATAAACGCCTATGAGCGTCAAAATAATAACACATCTATTTTCTCTCATGTATTGTATGCGAATGTGTTAAAATTAAATTCAATTTGCGTTAGAGGGCCTTTCGAATTGGTCTGGTAGTTTTGAAGCTTATTACAGATACAAGCAATCTGATTTTTAACATTTATAAAATAAAATATAATTTTGGTTAGGACACTGAAGACTCAATCACCTGATTGTCCAAAAAGAAAGGTGAAAAGGACTAATACACGAAATGGCTAATTCTAAAAATGACTCATTCTGAAATGGGTAATTCTAAAAAAAGAACTAATTCATGAAATGGCTAATTCTGAATTGGATAATTCACAAAATGGTTCCTTTGAAATAGCTTATTCGAAAAATTGGTTTTGACAACCCTAATTAAAAGGTGTTTTCCGGGCAAACCACAGTTATTATTACGTATAGATAGACTGAGCCGCACGCTCTCGATAGCGTCCAGAGGCTGTGAGCCGGGCAGCCGTAGGGTCCTCCCCAGGAACACCCTGTCCCTAAGGTATGAGGCGGCGTGCTCGGCCGTGTAAGGGAACTGCTTAACGCTACAGACGGGGGATACTCTTTCATGGACACTACTAAATCCGAAGTAGCTACGACTGTTACCAACCAACGAAAAAAGGAGAGCGCTACTAGTGTTACCAACCATCAAATAAGGAAATCCCACACCACCCATGGTGATGACGAATTTTCGACATAGCGAATTCTAAAAACACTCATTTTATAAATGGCTAATTCTGAAAAAGTTTAACTCAAGAAATGGCTTATTCTGAATAAGATTAATTCATCCAATGGCTGATGCTAAAAATGACTCATTTGTGCAATCGCTAATTCTAAAAATTACTCATTTGCGAAATGGCTAATTTTAAAAATGACTCATTTGTGCAATGGCTAATTCTAAAAATGACTCATTTGTAAATGGCTAATTCTAAAAATGACTCATTTCTGAAATTGCTGAATCTAAAATTGACTCATCTGTGAAATGGCTAATTCTAAAAATCACTCATTCTAAAATGGCTAATCAGCAAAATTGGTTATCGATTTAGACAGCCCTACTTAGACAGTCGCTGCATTAAGATGTATTGCATACTGTTTGTAAAGATCTCTGTGTTGAATGATTTATTATTATTATTATTAGAAGGTGTTTTCCGGGCAAATCTATAATTATTATAATGACTAATATTCATACTAGTATAGACTATAAATAGACTAACCCGCACGCTCTCGATGGCGTCCAGCGGCTGCGAGCCAGGCAGCCGTAGGGTCCTCTCGAGGAACCCCCTGTCCCTAAGGTATGAGGCGGCGTGCTCGGCCGTGTAAGGGAACTGCTTAACGCTATAGATGTTACACATACTACAGAATTTGACACCACCCATGGTGGTGTCAAATTTGCAAAATAGCGAATTCTACAAAGCTCATTTTAGAAATGGCTTATTCTGAAAAAGACTAACCCAAGAAATGTCCAATTCTGAATAAGATTAATTCACCAAATGTCTCATTCAAAAAACTGACTCATTTCTGAAATGGCTAATTCTGAAAATGACTCATTCTGAAATGGCTAATTCTGAATTGGATAATTCACGAAATGGTTCATTCTGAAATGGCTTATTTGCATAATTGGTAATCGTTTTAGACAGCCCTACTAAGACATCTGCTGCATTGAAACGAGTGTGTTTTCCGGGCAAATCTAAAATTATTATGACTAATATTCATAGGCCAAGTTATTTAAAATACATGTACAGTTATTGTGAGTAGTATGTATGACTGACCCGCACGCTCTCGATGGCGTCCAGCGGCTGCGAGCCAGGCAGCCGCAGGGTCCGGTCGAGGAAGGCCCGGTCCCCGAGGTAGGCGGCGGCGTGCTCGGCCGCCTGCCGGAACAGACCCTCGAACTCGTCGCGCGCCCACTGCAGCGTGTGCTCGATCGCGTTCGGGAAGTTCTTCAGTGTACATATCGGGATACTCTTCTCGGGCGGGTCCTGGGACGAGCTGTACGACTCCGTGAGGAACGGTACCACCACCTGCGGGTTTTTATGTTACCAAGTGAATAGCACGGTCAGTACGCTCACCTGATGGTAAGTGATATGCTGACCATGACTGAGCGGCATTGAAGGAGACCAACAACTGATAAACAGTTATTATTCTCCAAAAATAGTATGTACTTTTTACGTTATTTGAATCTGGTTGATTCTACTTTTTATGTTAAAATGTACAGGACGGTCAATACGCTCGCCTGAAGAACGGCATTGAAGGAGACCAACAACTGATAAACAGTTATTATTCTTCATCAATGCCGCACTGCACCCGTCACCCGAGACTACAGATGTTAGGTCTCTTATACCCGGTAATTTCACTAGCTACAGTGCCCTCATTCCGAAACACAAATGTGCATATCACTCTTATTTCAACGAAAGTTATATAGCATTGCGGTGGTACCTACTCAGATGACTCAGTATCAAATCAACCACCAAGTAATTTATTAGATACACTAACTTCCTGGAAAAGGAAAAGGAAGAGATGGCTGAAAACCAACATTATAAATACTGGTACCGATTGACAATGCTGGGTCTACCAAATTTATCAATAATATTTTATATAATGTTATAATATACTAAAGGTAGGTATTGTTAGTAGCTATAAGGAACAGTTTGTTAAAAAATATTTTTATTTTTTGTTGATTTTATTTTTTGCAAAATTTTTGCTAAAATTAAGATTTCCATATGAAATATATATTTCTTTTCTCTTATAACTTATTTTTTTCTCTTTCTGAAAGATAGAAACAAGAATAAGACATATTTCTGTTTAAATAC
>PQWD01000381.1:0-68041 GCA_019425675.1 Leucinodes orbonalis | reverse complement strand
CCCAGTGTCGCAATTTTTTTTGGTTCTTACCTGTGAAAGTTATTATATTTCTTGGTAAATTTACTGATTCATTGCGATGATGGCATGTTACAATTGCACAGGATGGCATTTTGGGAAAAAACGGTAATTTTCTTCTAATATTCGTGCGTCTTGACTCGTCTCACAGAGCGTAAACTGGCAGCCAGTGTATGCTCGTTGAGCTTACATTTGTCGCACTTAAAAACGCGGCTTGCCCCATCTCCTATTGGGAAATCTGTGTTCAAAGGACATCTGGTACTGCGGTGGTACCTTCATAGACGGCTCAAATTATAGAGTCTCCCTTCTAGTAGTAGGTAGGTAGTAGTAGGTAGTAAGTAGGTTCGCATGACAAGATTGAATCCGAGCTTAATGTCAAAGGCTACTTATCAACTTTGTGATATTTTTGATAATCTTATTTATTCTTAGGGCAAGTTTCTGGTGGCGTTGAAGGGTGTGATGAACCAGAAGATGCCGTTCTACGGTCTGCACGACCCAAGCACCTGGTCGCTTTGTCCAGGAACCGGATGTACGTCAACCTCATGAACATAGAGACAGGTGAGGATGAAATGCTGGGTTTTTTTTTATTTGATGCATATGTGGTGCAATGGTTGAGAAGTTGGCCGGACCAAGGGGTTCCGGGTTCGATCCCTGGGCACATATAATACAAACATTTCATATGAAAATTCATTTTTTATTTATTTATTTACAAGTACAACAGTATATAATCTCAATTTATTAGATACTAGCTTTTGCCCGCGGCTTCGCCCGCGTTAAAGTCGGGATAACATGGCTCCACTTTCCTGTAACAGAACAGAATAATTTTCACTGCAACAAAAACGGGAACCTTATAGATTTGTCATGTCTGTCCGTCCGTATGTCACACCTTTTTTCTCCGAAACTATGAGCACCACACTATTCAAACTTTATAAGTATATGTATCCTGTGAACCGCTATAAAGTATTGATAAGAAACTCAGAAAAAAATATATATATTGGGGTTCCCCATACATTGAACTAAAACTCAAAAAATTTTTTTTGATCGTACCCAGACACGACAGAGATACTTTCACATTTATAATATTAGTATGGATTAAATCCCACAATAAAAATGATTGGGTACACGCCGATTTATAATTTAAAACTGTACGTTACACGAATGTAAATTCACCTGACTACAACTCCCCCTTGGAATTTTCGTGATTTTTGCCGATCTTCTGCCCTCCCTTTCCGAGACTCACGTGATAAATGCACATCCTTCATATGACTATTAAAAGAATGATGAATGCATGGAAGGGTTCGCTTGAGAACGCGCGGTCTGAAACTTAATGTGGCGAAGACAGATACCTGGCCTGCAATACTACTGGTCCCTCATCCATCCGTATAGGTCCGGCCGAGGTCGAGCGAACGGACCAGTTTAATACCTGGGATCGGTACTTCACGCGGCGGGAGACATCGATTGCGACGTCAAGGCACGTATTGCCGCGGCTTGGGCCAAATGGCGTGAGGTGACTGGTGTCATCTGTGACCCCAAAATGCCGGTTAAGCTGAAAGGACAGGTCTATAAATCCATCATTAGGCCTGTCCTTTTGTACGGCAGTGAAACGTGGCCGATACTTGAGCGACACAAGCAGGAGCTGCGGGTCACGGAAATGAACATGCTGCGATGGATGTGTGGGATCACGCGGAAAGATCGCGTTAGAAACTCCCGCATCCGGGTAGCCTTCATGTTCGTGACATTGCAGACAAGCTGCAGGAATGTCGCCTACGCTGGTATGGCCACGTTTTACGGAAGCCAGCAAGCTATGTGGGAAATAAATGTCTGGCCATGCCACTTCCGCCCGGTCCCGGTAGAAGGGGCAGGCCTAAGAAGTGTTGGCTTGACGTCGTAAGGGATGACATGCGGGCTAATGGTGTAACAGTTGGTGCTAAAGATCGTGCAAAGTGGAAGAGAAAGTGTCGGAAAGCGGACCCTGGGCTTCGGAGCGTAAGCTCCGAAAGTAACCGGGAATATCGCTAAGATGATGATGATGATGATGACTATTAAAATAATGAGCTGTAGTTTTTGTTCAATGATGTAAAAAGGTATGATTCGTGTATGCTCACAAAACAATCGAAAAAGTGTTCCGAATGCAGCGACAGCACACATACACATATTCGGATTTCGAACACATTTACCCAAACAAAAGAGTACAAACTGTACTCTCTTCGGCGGTACATTTTTGAGGCACGAATAGCGAATCTACCTTTATATATATATACAGAATATTAATAGTTTTGTTTTGTATAACACTGAACTTTGTATTTCTGTTATTTTGCGACATTTGCGCTTGTCAATTTATTTCGTGAACAATTAGGGTGGTTACATAATGCAAAAGAAAACATGGAGCGCGGTCTTAGTCTTTAAATGTTATTTTAATCACACAACAAAAAGCAGCCTCTGTTCTCTCAGTGAAATCGTCAGTCTCCTTTTGTCGTCGAATCTTAGTCATAGTCTTACTGGTCAGTCTAAACAAAAAAGTCCGAAACAGATAATGAGTCATCATCAGCTCATTAAACGTCCCCACCGAGGGCAACGAGCCTACCCGTATAGGGTGATTAGGCCTTAGTCGTCCACGCGGCCAGTGCAGATTGGACGACTTCACACACAACCTTCGAATCTCTTCGCAGGCGTGCATGAAGGTTTCCTCACGATGTTTCTTCACCGTAAGAGCGTCGGAAATTCGAAATACATTGGTACGTGTCGGGATTTGAACCTCAGCCCTCCCGGTAGAAGGGCGACAGTCCACACCACTGAGCCACCGACGCTCTCTAGATAATGAGTAATTTTTGTAAAACTGCATTATTATTGAGCCTTTATTATGTCATTGTGTTTGTTCCACATATAACGCAAAAAAATGACAGACCAAACTCCTCGCGAGCAAAGCCACGGGTAAGATCTAGTTGTGTAATATATGTGTGTTCCAGGTGACTGTGTGACGACATTCAAAGCGGGCGAAGACAGGTTCCAATTCCCTCCTGGTGTCTGGGGATGGAAGGTACGTATTGCCAAAGTTGCTTCATACAATGCCTCCCAATGAAAAGAGCGTACACACTTTAAGGGCCGGCAACGCATTTATGGGACCTGATGACTTGCAAATGTTCATGGGCGGCAGTGTCACTTACCATCAGGTGAACCGTATGCTCGTTTGCCTACTGTTCGATAAAAAAAACATCATTTTTTTATAACATAGGGAGGCAAACGAGCATGCGGTTCACCTGATGGAAAGTGTCACCACCGCCCATGGACATTTGCAACAGCTGAGGTCACACGGATGCGTTGCCGGCCCTTTATATAAGAATACGCTCTCTTTTTAAAGGACGCCAGGTCATATCGTCACATCTAAACTTAAAACACCGCTGAGCTAGCCCAGTCTTTTGCTGAGATTGGTACCCATTGGTAGATATTTTAAATCAATTAGTTTCTACATAAGTAGGACCCCATGAAAGGGCACGAGCCTACCCATATAGAGTGCCCTTTGTTGTCCACGCAAGCCCAGTGCTGATTGACCGACTTCACGAATAACCATTTAATTTGAGAGCGTCGGTGGCTCAGTGGTGTGGACTGTCGCCTTCCTACCGGGAGGGCTGAGGTTCAAATCTCGACACGTACCAATGTATTTTCGAAAAATATATGTACGTTATCCGACGCTCTTACGGTGAAGGAAAACATCGTTAGGAAACCTTCATGCACGCCTGCGATGCGATTCGAAGGTTGTGTGTGAAGTCGTCCAATCCGCACTGGGCCCGCGTGGACGACTAAGGCCTAATCACCCTATACGGGTAGGCTCGTGCCTCTCGGTGGGGACGTTTAATGAGCTGATGATGATGATGATGATTAATTTCTTCAAAGGCGTACGCAAGTTTCCTCACGATGTTTGCCTTCACCGTAAGAGCTTCGGATAAACGTACATATAATTTCAAAATATCAAAAATACATTGGTATACCACACCAATGAGCCACCGACGCTCATGCTGATATCCTTTGTTAATTCACCTATGTCATCTGAATTTCCAGGATCCTGGTGTGCGGTGATGAGACCCAGAAGCCGTTCCCTCTGCTGGTGTGGTCGCTCGCCATCCAGGAAACTGCTGTCGACCTGCGGATACCGCACCACGACTTGTTCACCTCCAAAGCTGCGATATTACGAAGGTATGCTTCTTTTGATCATTATTACAAGCAAAACATCAACTAGCAGTTTCATGTTTATCTTGATGCAATATACAATTCAAATTGGAGGGCGTGGGTTCAAATCCCGCCAAGTACCGTGTATTTACGTTATTTTATTGCGGTCGCATTAGGCCGCTGAGACGTGGATGACGAAGGCCTGTACACCCTTAACTGGTAGGCTCGTTCCCCTCGGTGAACGGTGAAAGAGCCCTACGTTAGTGGCTATGGAAAGTAGCTATGGCCTCATCCGAAACACAAAAGTGCATAACACTCCTATTTCACGAGACGATATTTGTCACTGCGGTGGAACCTAGACGACTCAGTATCGAGTCTACTTGTAAAATGCAATCGAATAACAATATCTTTATCCTAAAGGTTCATACGTATGCGTGGTTCCCGCGAGCTGGACGAGCCAAGTCCAACTTCATAGTGGTGTACGACCTGCAGTCGGGCACTCTGCAAGAGTGGAAGCCGGGCTGTGACCGTGGCGTTGGCCATCAGCTCCGTGGACGGCTGGTGGTGTCAGGGCTCGCTGACACCAGGATACTGGTCTGGGATTTGGTCACAGGTGAGTTCTATATACCAACGAAATAAAATGAAAAAACACAAGTTCTAGTTTAGGTGCTCATCATCATCATCATCTCAAACGTCCCACCGAGGGCACGAGCCTACCCGTATAGTAGGTGATTAGGCCTTAGTCGTCCACGCGGGCCCAGTGCGGATTGGACGACTTCACACACAACCTTCGAATCTCTTCGCAGGCATGCATGAAGGTTTCCTCACGATGTTTCCTTCACCGTAAGAGGTCGGATAACGTTAATCTTTTCGAAAATTCGAAACACATTGGTACCTACAGTGCCGGGATTTGAACCTCAGTCCTCCCGGTAGGAAGGCGACAGTCCGCACCATTGAGCCACCGACGCTCCATTTAGGGCTCAATCACGAAGAAATAACAACAAAAATGTCCGAGTCTGAGAGGTTTGGAAGTTGCCAAGTACCAAGTATATTTTTAATTTAATAACAAGTATTAGATAGATGTAATGCTCTGTACCTTTTTACTAGACAACTCCCCCTCCCCCCTGATTGCGTTACGTATTACATGAACGGAATGGAAGGGTCATTTAGCGTAAATTTCCTTTTTCCTCTCCCTTTGTAAATAAATGTTGGCAACGATCTACTTACTCTTTGGAGTTATAAGTGTCCATGACCCCGTGGACGACTAAGGCTTATCACCTATACGGTAGGCTCGTGCTCCTCGATGGGAACGATTAATGAGCTGATGATGAGGACATATATGTACGTTATCCGACGCTCTTACGGTGAAGGAAAACATCGTGAGGAAACCTTCATGCACGCCTGCGAAGAGATTCAAAGGTTGTGCGTGAAGTTCCGACCCGCACTGGGCCCGCATGGATGACTAAGGCTTATCACCTTATACGGGTAGGCTCGTGCTCCTCGGTGGGAACGATTAATGAGCTGATGATGAGGACATAGACATGATGATAGAGCGTCGGTGGCTCAATGGTGTGGACTGTTGCCTTCCTCCAGGGAGGGCTGAGGTTAAATCCCGACACTTATCAATGTGTTTTCGAATTTTCGAAAATATATGTACGTTATCCTACGCTCTTACGGTGAAGGAAAACATCGTGAGGAAACCTTCATGCACGCCTGCGAAGAGATTCAAAGGTTGTGCATGAAGTCGTCCAATCCGCACTGGGCCCGCGTGGACGACTAAGTCCTAATCACCGTACACGGGTAGGCTCGTGCCCCTCGGTGGGGACGTTTAATGAGCTGATGATGATGGTGTTCTAGTGTGATTTCATGTGATGTAAAAGAAGTCTTTCGAATAATTTTCGAATAAGTGGAAGAATCCTAATTGGTATATATATAGATATGTTCTGATCGCCTTAGTGACCATAACCTGTCAGCTAGTATAAATGATATTGTCGTGGTGTCCCAGGCAACTGCCGTCTGACCCTGCGCGGACAACTAGGCCCGCGTCCCGGCTGCGCCTGGCGCGCGCTGGCGGGTCCTGCTGGCGGCCGCACCGCGCGCCCTCAGACTCTGGGACCTCACTAACGGTAACTTATGTTTGTCGCCCATTTGGGTGTCGCGTTGAGAGTCGCTGCAACACTAAGGGTTCCGGATTCGATCCCGGCAGTACATAACATTTGTGTGCATGAACATGTCTGTTTGTAATGGTCTGGGTGTTTTCTATGTATAATATGTATGTATTTACAAAAAAAAATGTATATTAGTATATTTATCCGTTGTTTAGTACCCATAATACAGGCTTCACGCTTAACTTGGGGCTAGATGGCGCTGTGTGAATGTCAGTGGATATTTATTTATTAACTTATATATTTGGTGTTGACGGTTTGATACACTGACGACCCATTTGGTGTTGCGGTTGAGACGTCGGCTGCAACACCAGGGGTTCCGGATTCGATCCCCGGGCAGTACATAACATTTGTGTGCATGAACATGTCTGTTTGTACAAGTCTGGGTATTTTCTATGTATAATATGTATTTACGAAAAAACGTATGTTAGTATGTTTAGCCGTTGTTTAATACCTATAATACAGGCTTTACGAAGTTAAGCGTGTGGGGCTAGACGGCGATGTGTGAATCAGTGGATATTTATTTATTAAGTATATCTACTTAACTGCATCTCTGGTCTAGTCTTAAGCCCGTATTCTGGCACGAGACTCAAACGTTGATTGTCACTTAAGTAGAGTGATAAAGGGATAGCGCTCACGATAAATAGCATCATCCCTTTCTAACTCAATTTAACTAAACATCAACGTTGAGTCTCGTTCTAGTATACGGGCATTAGATTGCTGCGCGACCCGGAGATCAGGTGAAAATATCACTTTGTGTGATTTTTTTCCCAGTTTAATTAGTTTGCGACAATTAACAAATTACATGGAAATCTTAAGGTTAAATCGATTGAGGGTGGACTCCTATCCGATTTGTGCTAAATGTTTGTCCTTATGCCCTCTCTTACAATCCGCGGAATGTTTTGGGTGGTAGACTCGGTATTGAGTCATCTAGGTTGGTACCACCGCAGTGCCAGATATCGCCCCGTGAAACAGGCGTTATGCACTTTTGTGTTTCGGGATGAGGGCACTGTAGCTAGTGAAATTACCGGGTATAAGAGACTTAACATCTGTCGTCTCTGTAGTCGGGCGCAGTGCGGCATTTATGGAGGATAATAACTGTCTATCAGTTGTTGGTATCCTACATGCCGCTCTGTCATGGTTAGGCATATCACTTATCATAAAATGAGCGTCCTGACCGTCCTTTTCACTTATAAAAATGAGGGATGATTATATTCTGATTTGCGTCACCACACGACACAAATTTTTCAATCTATCTATTATTTATTCTTCCACAGGCAAATTGATAGCAGTGTTCACACCACCCGAACGTATAACATCATGCGAGGTCCTACTAGGAGGTTCAGTTGTGGCCCTAGCTCTGGAGAACCAAAAGGAAATAGTATGCATCAAGTTAGAGGGTCCAACGGTGGAGGCGGTCAAGACTGGAAGAGACCTGGAGTATGACGAGAAGGAATACGGGGACCCTGCAGCCCATGGGCAGACCTTCGTCCTGAGGTCTGATAGCTGCTGATAAAGAGCCACGGAGATCAGTGCTGAAAGTCCAAAAGCCTCTGCCCGCGTTGAAGTCAAAGCTAAATGGTGTTGAAGTTGAGAAGGTTTTCGAAGTTGTCTATGGTTATTAAAACAGAAATCCATGACCAATTGTCAATGGCCAATTTGTCTTTGACCAATTGTCTGTGAGCAATTGTTTTAAAAAAATAACGATTGTCATATCTGAAATTAGGTAATGGAGTCGATTTATGAGTGGTGTTTTAAATGTATATAAAATAAAATATTTTAAATAGATAGACGTTTAACTTTGACTTTGACGTCTTATAGCAAGAATCAAAAGATGTTACATACTAAAGTGTAGGAGGATAATCATGATGAAAAAAGTTTTAATACCGGAAACGGTTTCTTAAATGTGCAAAATATAAATACGTCACAGCAATGCTTTTTTAAATACCAGGAGAAATATGGGTCCAGTTTTTGCTACTTCCTCTACAGTCTAGTCTTAACACCTTCAAATTTGTTTTTTTATAAACTATTTACATCATTGCCATTGCTGTGGCGTTCTAGTCAATATTTTTATGTCACCAATGAGATTCCACGGGGGGTTAAAATCGTGCAATATAAATATATATAGGGTGTTTGGCCGACAGGATTCTATGGGGAGTTGAGGGGTTCTTACGCTACTTTTCCCAATGTCCATTGGACTAAGACCGTCATATCTATGGCTTTTGGGTTCAAACGGTTTGGTGGACCTTCAACCAAGGTCCACCAAACCTTTAAGGAATCCTGGGTGGAGACAAGTGGCAATCGTTCAAAGTATCAAGTTCGAAGTATCTATCGCAAAACTATAAAGATTCGATACCTTAATATAACTTTTTAAGTTTATATAAATAAATTTAAACCCTTTGTACGCCAGGAATAAAGCCACAATATAAAATCTATTGTTTCTGATGCCTTTGTCATTGGCGTTCAAAAGGCAAAATGACACAATTGCAAAATCTAAAAATATATTCTGGTTGTAAGGCGTTGATTCTGTATAAAAACACTTAGAACAAACACAAATGCCTGTCTTAAGTAGGAAACTGGGAATCTCCGAGACTAGAGCGACTGCGAATGCACTAACGATATTTGAATCGATTGTCACTCACCTACAGTTCCATCTTAAAAGTACCAGGAGTAATCCATCGCCATTAAAATGGATTTATTCGCCATTTATCTATGGGCGTACATGCAATTTACTCCACATAAGAAAAGATAAAGAATGAAAAAAGGGAAACTTTTAAATAATGTGTCAAATTAAACACACCAGAATGATTTATCAAATTGGAGGAAATTTAAAAATGGAAGCTAATTGCAGTGGCTTATGACGCCAGAATAGGGCGGGGAAAAATGGAAATTAATAAAAAAAACATTAATGTTTTTGATCTATTACGCTTATTAATTACATTACTACATTAATGAAATTATATTTAGTGAATCCTCTATCTGTAATGTTGATGTTTAGATGTTATTTTGTGGTGAACATAGTTATTAAGAAATGAATTTTCAAGTGTAAGTCAATTTTTAATTATTTATTTTGCGTACCTTATCCTGTTGTTTTATGTACCGGCATTCGCTCTAGTAAAATCTAGCTAATGATGAATCTCGTCAGAATATCAGCGCTACCGTGATAATACTTATTTGTCACGGCAGCCTATGCTGAGACCGGGCCCATTTGACCACATGTGTTTTTTTTTTAATGTTCAATACCTTTTTTCCTGCCTTTGTGTCATATTTTAATTGTAATATAGATGTAAATGTGTAACTGTGTGGTCAATAAATGTTTTTCTTTCTTTCTTTCTTATGCTGGATATCTCGCGCCCACGCGCAGTGTGAACGGCTCGGCGCATCACGGTGTGTGCTATCCGTTTTAAGTCGGTGAAGTTCACAATTGTTTTATGCGATAAACCCTGCGTTACACGCGATTAACGAACATCATTTCATATCAGGTAATATAATTACACACCATTGTTTTACGTACATATTATGTGCGTTTGACGTATTGCGTCTACTGCGTAAAACAATGGTTTGTCATTATATTACCTGATAAGAAATGATGTGCGTTAATCGCATTGCTTATGGTAACGCAGTATTTATCGCATAAAACAACACTTAACTTCAAAGGTGCGCAAATCAACAAGGACGGTGCCAAGCCGTTTACACTGCGCGTGGCGGATGCGGGCGCAAAACAAAACAGGCGCGGCGCGGCGTGTGATAGGACATGCAGTGAGAACGCAGCATAATGTTTTTGCTTTTTTTATTTTTATGCCAGAGTAAGATGTTATTGTGAGTCTTGGGGATTCTTCAATGAGAAAACTACGAACAATTGTCGCATCTTAAAAAGTTCTTCCAAATAAACATGAAGGTTTCGATGGCGTAGTGCGTTCAGTTTTGTTCGTTATTGACCTTAGTTTCTATTCTTGAACTGTCGTAATTTTGTATTAATTCGCCATATATAATATCATTGTGCGTTTATCTTTGAATCACAACAAAGGTAACTGTTATCCAAATAGTACCAAGGTATTATTGAAGAATCTCCCTTGAACGGTTAAAGTTCAAATTGACGCTTAATTTAGCACCAAACGCTTATGTTACTCGTACTTTATTAATCTTAAGTTAACCTTCTATCCGAATTCTACGCTAACACCTGTACTTAAATATTAGTGTATAAAATATAATACTTAATGTTACCTTTATACCATATCTGTGTAGGATTTTTAAGCAATATTAAAAATCAAAACTTTGAAATAAATGGTCTGTGCTGCTGACGTGTCCAAATGTAGTATAAAAGATGGCGGGAAATATTACTGTTTTTAAGCTATCACTGGAAAAATGTTTTCGAATAATAATAGTTTCCAGGCCAAACAAGTAAAATTTAGCAACAATTATGAGTTTAGGCCCGCCCAGAAATGAAATGGGATCTATTTTAATATTGTAAAAAAGTATTCACTGTTATTATTTTATTTTAAACGTAAACATTTTCACGCCTTTGCCTTTACTCCTTGTTCTACGAACTAAGCCAAAAACAATTTTTTCACCGAATAACTCGCTCGGGTTGCGGATAAAGATGTAACTATTATTGTAAATTAATTAAATATAATTATTAAAATACTTAACAAGATGCTGGTTCATCGCACAGATTATGTCCATTTAGAAATTGTGTATACTCATAGATATATTTCAGAGTTATTTGCCGTATACTCATCTGCTTACATGTACTTATGGCTAAAAATAAAATTTATAAAATTGCGAGTGAACATTAGCTATATCAATTTATGTTGATTTTACGGAGGCGGAGGTAACTGTCAATATATTTATTATAATTATAGCTAAGCAATCTCAGGAAAATTGCGTTTTTTTTAATTTAAAATCGATTTGACAGTTACAAAAAGCCCGCCTCTATGGAAGCGTTACATATTCTAAAATAAAATAGACAAAAAGAGATATATTGTGAATATCATATTTATAATTACAGGATGTATTAAACAGATCGAAAAAATATATATTATTAAAAAGAGAAATTTATATCATGTACCTATCTTAACAATGGTCATTTGTTTTAAACATCCAGGGGGGTAACCGACATCTCTTAACACAGTTACTACTTAATGATATTCTGTATATATAAAGGATACTCCACCCGTGCCTCAAAAACGAACCGCCGAAGAGAGTACAGTTTGGACTCTTTTGTTTAGGTAAATGAGTTCGAAATTCGAAATATGTGTATGTGTGCTGTCACTGCATTCGGAACACTTTTTTCGATTGTTTTGTGAGCATATCACGAATCCATACTTTTTTACATCATTGTTACTACTATAATGATACTTAGCCATTTTTGTAACAGAAAAGGCAAAGTAATATAACCTATAGTGATACTTTTTTTTAGAGATGATGGTAATCCCCATCGGTACAAAATGCCTAATATCTTAAATATTACCCTTATTTATATAATCTACCTATTTATTATTATGATAGTTTTCTGACGCTTTAATTTATATACTGTAGTAAAAAATTTATATAAGTAAGCAACTTTTTATTTTAAGCCATTAAGTGTTGCACAAAGATATAAATAGATACCTACTCGTATATATTGAATTGAAAATATACCAAAAAGGTATGATTGCACAAAATATATTTTATATTAGACAGGCAAGATGCGAAACAGATAAACGTGTTTATTGCACAAATGCAGAATATGATTTATCAATGTTACGACATTGGCGCAGGCGGTTGTGTTCTCTTTTGCACCCGGTGCACACGGAAAATTAGTGTTGCGGTGCTTACGAAGTACCTCGAGATAAAGCTGAGTGGGCACTTTCAGTGTCCTTGCTGTAATTTAAACTAAGATGTATATTTTTGACTGAATAAATTATTATTATTATTTAAATACAGCAGTGAGGCGATATATTGTAGATCTTAACGTTGATGAATCTCTATCAGACAACTTTAACCCTTTAACCGCCGGAATCATATAAATTCAAATTCAACAGACAGATTTTCTATTGTGTCTGGAAATCCGGCGCTTAATAGGTAAATAAAAATATTGTACTCTCACTTTCAAATGGTCAACCACATTTTAATACCTATAGTAATATTCTTTTTGCATTTTAATTATTTTTATTAGAATAGAATTTAGTTACGAAATCAATGAGATGTCATGTATACTCTTCACATCGTCGTCCCACTACACGCGCCCTTCCCTAAAACTGTACAGACTTTGACCAAAGCAATCTTAACTTAATTCTAGAATAATCTTGTCTAATGTTATCAAGTAACTTGAGCGAACTGAGTCTTGTCTTCTATGTGATTTGTTTAATTAACTGCCATATTTAAATATACTCTTAAGTAATAATGAGGGTGTAGTTAAAGTGCTTCACTTCGTCCTCGTCTTTATTCCAATTGTAATATAATAAAATTATTATTTTTATTTTTTGTCAATAAAACGAACTTTATTTTCAAATCGGTGAAGTATATGATCTTTCAATCAACGCAAACCAGAACATACATAATACTCCGAGTTCTGATTTATCTGAGACTTAATATTTATTTACAATTGTAGGAACTTATCACTTTAACTATGCCCTCGTATCGTTAATATTTTCATGTTGATTTATCTTGGGCACAATATTTTTAAACAAAATAACTATTTTTAAAAATATTCTGCCTTTATGTAGGGTTCCACTGGTTATACCTCTAAGATGCTAGATGTATACATATATTAAAAGACATCTTCTATCTAGGTGTAAGTATTTCTTGAAAAATATAATTTCATATATTTGCGTTACCTATACTTTTGATACTCTGTTTAACATAATGTCGCAAATAGTATCAACTTTTTACGCTAAACGCTAACAACGCTGTGCCAAAAACTCAAATGATTTTTAAATTAGGCATTTTTTTTACTTTCTTCATATATGCTGTATTTGCGCATTGCGTAAAAATGAATTCAGTATAATTCCACGATGTCAAACTACATTATATATTTAATGTCGACTGCGTCCAGAAAAATAAATTATCCCGTTTCTTTAAGATATTTCCACAATATGAAAAATAAGTATTAATAAAAATATAGTATTTCATAGACGGTGTACTTTACTCAAAAGTAAATGTACAGATAGACAGTAATTTTAATGAAAATGTTTTAATTCGAACTCTTTTCCTAGGAACCCTATAGGCACTTTAAATGTGTATGTTGCCTTACCCAATTTTAGTGGAATCATCACGTAATGAACTCATGGGAATAAAACAATAACACCTTTGAAATTACCAAAGATTTGCTGTTCTTCTGTTTATAAACCCTTTTGAAAATGCACACATTTTTAAGTTGAAAATGTATTTATCGTATATTCGCTTTAAACATATTTCTACCCGAGTATTATGAATTTCATGAGTTCATTTTGTGTTTCATTTAAGTTTTTTAAATAGATTGTCAATTATACAATCTATTTGAAAAGTTTTGCTACTTGAAATTGAACCATAGTTCAGTCATTCTTTTTAATGTATATTTGACGAGAACAGGCTGGTCCTGTCCTAGCTGATATTCTGTAAGTATATACTTAATCTAAGTTTTACGGTCACTGTACAAGTGAACAATTTGAATTATAAATAAGTGATGTAAAATATCTTATAAGGAGAATGGTGTAATCGATTGAATTGTTAAAATTATTTATGTATTCTGGAAAGTTACGTAACTACTTGATGTCCTGATTAAATTATTGGAAAATAACATATTTCTTTTTATTTTTATCATATCATAATTACCTACAGGTGAAAAATGACGTCACTTAGAAATCAATTGTGATTATTCCCGGCCATCCCCACTGGAGATGACTTCTAAATATATAATGTTGTTAAAAATGCTCCAATGCCTCAGCTGCGTATGTTAGTACGTATCTACCGTTTATTCCTTGTCGTCCTCAATGGCGAGGGTACAGGGTAGAGAGACCAGGAATAAACCACCTATTAACGAACATTTTTGCGTGTCACGAAAGATTAAAATTGGATCTCCCCTCGTCTGTTGAAACATCTCCAGGAGCAGTAGACATGTAACAATCGATTTTCAGCTGTTCTCGATCGAGCAGGAGTGAGTAATCCAGCTCGTTGGTCTTAAATATAATGGCGGGAAGCGTTGGTTGTAAGGCGACGCCTTCTGGACCAGAATAGAAAATAATTGTAAAATAAATATCTATTTTATATGAGGACAAACCTTACTCCCTGGGAGCCTAAACGTACCTTACGTCGGGACGCTAGTTCACTAGGGCCCTAGCTCAACCTAACAGAAAGTTTGCTCCCGGTCAGCAAGGGATACGAAAAACAGTAGGTAGGAATTGAACCCATTGCCAGTCTCGCAGACTCACGCGACTGATCATAGTGACGGCGTAGGATGTCTTGACCGCATTGTAATTTTTAATTTCAAAATACGTTAACTCAAGTTCAGAATTTTATTTAAATGCCTTCAAGAAATTATAATATGAAACATAAACAAAACTATAGTCCAGTTCAGTACTAGTCTAAACAACTACTAGGCTACCTACACAGCAGAGACTACCCCTCTCCCCTATTTTTTTAATTTTACTTCTTCTCTTCTATCGCAGTCCACTGCTGGACATAGGTCTCCCCCATTTTGCGCCAGATATCCCGGTCCTCCGCTTTTCTCATCCAGCTCCCACCAGCGACCTTCCGCAAGTCGTCGGTCCATCGGGCCGGAGGGCGTCCTACGCTACGCTTGCCAAGACGCGGTCTCCACTCCAGAACTCGTCTGCTCCAACGGCCATCGGTTCTACGACATACGTGACCAGCCCACTGCCACTTATTATAATTTTACTTATTTAATACTAAAAGATTTTTTTATTTTAAATGAACTAAATGCACTAAGTGTGCTAGTGGAATTCGTGGTTTCGAATCCTGCGGGGTGACCGCATAGTGAGTCACTGTGTGATTTTTCCCAGTGGACAATGCAAGCTGAGTTGTCCTGATTGTCCGAAAAGAAAGATGATTTCGTGCTTAGGAGGGCACTTTAAGCCGCCGGTCCCGGTACTATCTTGCTACCACCAATCCGCATTACGCCCACGTGGTGGGTTACATCCCAATCACCCTATGATGTAAGGGAACGGCTTCCATGCAGTGGGATCAACCTATAAGCTGATGATGAAACTATTTAATACGTCATACATCAGGAGTTGCAAATTTTTACAAGAGTAAATTTTTGTGTGACCAGCATTAGTTAGTATTTGTAAAAGAATACAACTTTATCATCTCCGCTTTATCATTAAGGGCGATACTTATCTCATTTAGCAAAATTTGGTAGTCAATTATTGATGAATACCTACCTATAATTCTAAATATTACATTAAACTATATTAAAGTTTTTATCGGGTCTGAGGTCTCGAGTTACACGGGGAGAGCGTAATTTTCCCTACCCATTAGAATTGGATCGAATAAACAATATGGGAGTTTCATTGCCCATTACAAGATGACCAGGCTACAACCTGTGTATCTAGAATTGAGAACTATATTTTATGAGTTCATGAAATATTCCTTTCGCTCTGAGCTGACGATGATGACGTCAATAACAACCAATAGGAATAGAGCAAGCAGACCAATCCACAACGTTATGCCACCTATAGGAATAATAAAACCCTCACAGAGTTTATCAGGCTTTAACCCCAGACAGTTTATCAGGCTCTGGCCAAATACAGAACCGAAGACTTAAATGTATTCCACCGAAAGTCGAAATTACTGCAATAAAGTCGAAAATCAAGGAACATTTTGATCATGGCCTGAATAAAGGCTAAAAATTATTGATGTATAATAAAAAGCAATGTTGATTATTTTCGTTTATTGAATATTAAATAAGTTCACAGCGACATAATACTACACTAAGACCGCCAGCGCCTAGCACGACTGGAAAAGACCCTTTTCCTCATCTCTTCAAATTCCTTCTCAGCATCATATGTCCTGGAAAATTTGATATTAAATATTAATTTGATAAGCATTTTTAATCTTTTGAAAATCTATGGTTCCTGACGCGTTTAGATGTCATTTGCATTCAAAGGTTTGTTTTTTTTTTCGAATTGACTACTGCTGTTGGCCGCAGATGGCCTTTACAGCTTCACCGGACCTAATTTCTCTTTGAATTATTGTCGTCAAATTTCGGAATATTCTAAATCATAAAAATCATAAAGGAAAAATTCATAGATTTTTAAGTTGATAACTTTTATTTTCTGCAAATTTTAATGAACATTGATTTTGCACAATATCAAATGGAAGTTAGCCTTGTCCAGTTGTGGCTATTCTTTCAAATTAACTAACAAGTCCTATTTGTAATAATTAAATTTCTATAAAAGGTAAATTGAATTCTTAGTATGGAATTCTTGGATAGAAGGACTGCATAAAACACTTCACCTGGAAAATTATTCTAAAATGCATTATATAAATGTAGGAAAAATATTTCATTCTTCTTAAATAATCAAAGAGTTACAGAAAGGACATTGTTATTATAATGTGTTCCCTTCACAAAAAAGAAGAAAAAAAGAATTGCGAGAAAAATCCAAATTTCATACAGTTTGGATACAGGTATATATTTTGTGGACTAATATCCCTCTCCAAGCTATTGCAACCCATCAGCATCATCAGCTCATTGAACATGAACTGAGGGGCATATAGGTTGACAACTACGTACATGTTCAATGTATTAGTCTAAGTCGTCCACTCGGGCCCAGTGTGAATTGGCCAACTTCACCTTTAAATCTTTTTGTAGGTGTGGGCAGGTTTCCTCATGATGTTTCCCTTCACCATTTGAAAACACATTGGTACATGATGTAACAGTTTGTCAGATTGGAAAGCAACAGTCCACATCAATGAACCACCATCAATCCATAGGTGAACCTTATTGTAAGTCTGATATCTCAGTCTAATACTTGTGCCAGCAAGGAATTGGTTTGGTTTCCCTCTCTTCAACCTATCACAGTCCTGTTCTCTTCTCTGTTGGACATAAGTTTCCCCATTTTGCACCAGATATCCTCTGATTTACTCATCAAGCCTACAATGCTTGATATAATTGAGTAAAATAACAACCAATTAGAATGTTTAAGCTTAAAGTATTCTCATTACCTGTAGAATTCAGCATACCGCTTCTTGCGCTCTGTTCCGAAGTTGCTTGAAGGCAAAGGCGGAGATCAGTGAAAATGTGATGGACACAATCAAATTGCGTTTGATACTAGCGTTGAGGAGTCCTCGCATCTGGGGTTTGCTGGCGGTGGACACGGCCTTTTCTCCTGCCATCTGGAGATATCACTACTATAAATAACTTGATCCATACCTACTAAATCTCATACCAAATATATGTCTTTGTTTAATTCATTGAAATAATTAACCGTAATAATAAAGGATTCTATCACAATTATTTCTCATTAAGTCATCATATACTAAATCTCATATACTCATTTGATAAATCATGCTTGTCATATGGCTAATGATTTATGTGTAAAAATTTAATGACTAACAACAAAATTAGGGTGTGTACAAAGTTACATGAGATATTTATATTGATTTCACAACAAAAAAAAATAATTGAGAGATACAAACTTTATTGCTCAAAAAATTGAAGAAAATGCAAACAACAACATTTAACTTATACAGTGCCTTATCACTACGAGTGATCTCTTCCAGGCAACATTAGGTTATAGAAGATGAAATTGAAGTAAGCAAATAGGTACGATATTTTCAATGTTTTTTGGACCTATAGCTTTTTAATGATCCACAATATTAATATAAACTTTACCAGAAAAAAAAATATGATTACTGGGAAGACTCGTGCCTACTATCTTTTGACAACCTTCTTACATAACTGTGCGTAAATTTATAAAATACACAAATAGCCAGGTTAAGTAAATTGTTCTACGTAATAATCAAATCCTAAATAAATTGTTGACATTGTACAACTATTAAAATACTCACTTTTTTTATTTATTTTAGCAAAATTAATTTCCAAAGATGATTGAAATTTCTTATCGCAACAAGACTGTCAGTTAGTGTCGGCAGTGTTGCCACCTGAGTTTTAGAAAAAGAGCTTTTTGGGTGTCAAAAAGGGCTAGATTGAGCTTCAAAAGATTTTCTGTCCTAAAAATACTGAAATCATCATGTCATGAAGCCGTTTTTTTTTCTCGTCTTAAAAAAGTCATCATGACTGATGAGATAGCAAAAAGTACTTGTTAGCATGTCAAATCTTCATAATTGGTAATATTTTCAAGACAGTGAAAAGAGCTAGATTGCTCTTTTCGGGTTAAATCGTTAAAAAAGTTCACCAATACTAAAAAGTGCTATATCTAGCTACAAAAGGGCTAAGGTGGCAACACTGAGTGTCGGTCAGTTTTCATACTTCAATAAAGCACCATTTCACGAATCAGTACTCGCGTATTGGTGACGATGTTGCGGAAAGTTGTTGAACCATGAACGTTAGGTAAAATTAAATGTCCAATCAAATAAAGTTATAAAGAATGTTCTCTTTGTAAAATTACGTTTCGTTAATCCGTAATAAACACGTAAATAAAAAATACAAAAATAATGTAATAACTATTTATAAAAAAAATACAAAAATATTTAAATACCTAGTAACTTAGTTTTTTTATATAATGATAGTTTTGACATGCATACTATTTAGGAGCGTCGGTGGCTCAACGGTGTGACCGTTGCCTTCTGATCTGCTGGGTGCAGGTTCAAAACCCGCCACGTACCAATGTGTTTTCGAAATTAGATGTACGTTATCCGACGCTCTTACGGTGAAGGAAAACATCGTGAGGAAACCTGCGCACGCCTGCGAAGAGATTCAAAGGTTGTGCGTGAAGTCGACCAATCCGCACTGGGCCCACGTGGACGACTAAGCCTACACCCGCCACGTGTAAGCTCGTGCCTCTCGGTGGGGCCGTAAAATGAGCTGATGATGATGACTATTTCAGTGTGAGATACCCTTAAAATCCAACTCTTCCCATTAACAAATACACACGATTTATTCAGTTTGCTCCGGACATTGCAGGCTGAATCACCATACCGTTCAAAAAGATGATTCCAAGATCAGGAGGGCACGTTAAGCCGTTGGTCCCAGATACGATGCGTGGTGGTTTACGGTTCAATTTCTGCTAGCCATGCTGTGCGGGGAAGACCCCTGCCCTACAGTTAGCTGTAATAATCTAATGTTGATAATAACCGCACAAAAGAGCAATATACGCCTTTTCTGTGTGCATAACCTACGAATTTCCTTTACTCGACTTTGTGCAGTGCCGGATTAAGACTACTCGGGGCCCTAAGCAATCCACACTTGTGGGGCCCCCTGTCAGTATGTCAACAGGAATTAGTAGCATAGCGCAGTAGTTGACACATAGGTAATGATTTTCACTTTGTGAGTGTTAGTTTGTCAGTTAGGTTAGGACATTGCAGGCTTTAGCTGTTTCTCCTAAAAGAAAGACGATTCCGTGCTTCGGAGGCACGTTTAGCCGTCGTCCCGGCCGCCTTCGAATTGTCGTTAGTCAAAAACCGCGTCAAAGGCCATGAAGCGGTTTCAAAACTCTGAAACAGGGACTTGTGTGGGGTCAGTCCACTCGCTAAGAAAAAGAACAAGAATTTGTCTTTAAAAAAACCTACACGATTAAAAAAAACAAGAGTAACATTCGAATCCGCGCACTGCGAAAAAACGCAAGTCTATTTTGCATGAAATTATTTTTCACCGAACATAATCGCAGTGCGCGCATAGGTTACTAAGTTACTATTGAAAAACATTAGTATTTTGTAAAATAAGATGAAAATATATTAAACGTACCTTGGAAGTGGAGTAGGTGCCACAAAACAAAACTAAAGTACCTATATTTAATTAAAAAAAAATACGCCTTGCGGTTTTTTCGGGCATTCACTGATGATGATTTCCCAGTAAACCTTCTGTTCATTTTTTTTGTGCTTCGTCGGGGGCCCCCCTGGACGTGGGGCCCTAAGCTAGTGCTTAATTTGCTTAAGGGTTAATCCAGGACTGACTTTGTGTCATATAAATTAGCCCAAAAATTATTAAATCGCTACTAAACTGTTCAGATAAAAGAAGGTGGGTTCATTAACTTTTTATTTGGATTAAGCGTATCCAAATAAAAAGTAATGTATGGTATGGAATATGCTAGTAAAACAACGAAATATTTTTATTCATTTATTAATAAACTAACTTTACAAATTTAATAATAGCAGAACAATAATATTCCTTATTTCTTTTCATTCATAATAATATGATAATAATTCACCGTGACTCATCGTAGTTTATGAATATAATTATATGATTTAAAAATAATATAGAACGACAGTGAAAAGCAACTTACAGAAAAATAATGCACAATAAAAAGGGATAGGACCGGGACACCCCGCAGGGCGCCCGCCTCGCCTAACAACGCTACAAAAATATTACATTAACACAAACTTTAGATATTATTGTATCAATTCTTGTATTTACCATTTCTGCGACCTATTTACAAGTTATATAATGTTTACATACCAAAACTATAAGCTATCTTCATGTGTGGTGTAATCCTATTACTATATTTATATGTGTTTTATACTATTTTGTATTTTTCTTTCATCATACATACATAAATGTATTATATAGATATTTATTTATCGGCATAAATTACTATAATTAGTTTGAAAAATAAAAAATATAAACAAAACAAGAAATTAATGATAACTATACACCCAATATACAGAGCTAGTTGAGAGTTCCACCCACTATGCTATATGGTACAAGCTTGCAAGTCATACTTTATATTACAGTATAAGGCTTTTGCAATCCTAAGGACACCCGTGCGGCCCGCGGGCCGGCCGGCCTATATTTACAACGACTCCCAATGTCCATAAAGAAAAAAATAAACACTTAACATATATTAATTTCCCCATCTATACATAGAAATTTACAAGAGATTGGAGTTTAAACTTATAATTTATAAAAACGATTAAAAACAATGCCCCGCTCACGCACCGCACACACGCACAAATAGGGCACGATTGATCAGGCGATAATCTTATCCGATAAACATACACGCTACGCACTAACTCATTTTGTATTGTACCTATCACTGTCAGTTATACATTACACGGGGGTTGGGGGGAGGAGCACGAGGGGAACCGAATACCTACTGAGGACCAACAGAGCTGTTAAAAATATATCAACTAAGCATTTCACACCCATGTATTATTGCTCGTCTTACCAGCCCAAGACTTAGGAACCGCAGCACCGATCGGTGGCGCGCGGGGCCGGCCCAGACTTGGACTTATATCCGTCAAAGGCACATTTGAAACCTTCGACAAAACACATTTTTGTCAAATAAGTAAGTTACGTAGCGCTAAATAACGAAGGCATTTTCGGCGCCTTCATAATGCTAACAATTTAATAAATCTCCCCGGACCGGAGAGCTTCAAGTCCGCCATATTTATGTAATTTTAAAAGAACAAATGTATATTATGTTTAATTTCATGCCTAAACACTTTATTGCAAGGTTAAATTCCGTGGAAACCAATTCAATTATGTTTTAATAAATTCATCATGGCGGACATGAATTGGCGCGAAAACCGCCTATACCATAGATTTGTAAAACTACACGCACTATGTGACTTGTTTTAATTAAAGAATTGTGATCAATAAATACTATAATCTAAAAAGGAGATTAGTCCTTTGAAATTCGATCACGTATGTACAGTGCATTAACAGGCGTAACTAGGTCTAGAACATTCCATACGATTTACCAATAGTACAATGGACACCAAACGGACATGTTTTAAATGTATTAGGGCTTGGATAAGGTAGACTTAGTTACGCCAAAATTGCAAATTAAAAAATCTAGCCTTAAATTAATCTAAACAACGATCACTGGTTGACAAAAGACTAATTTGTGTTACTAAAAGTAGGGAACGCAAAAAGCGCGAGGGGCATCAAAACAACAGCTTTTAGAGTATTGGAAGCCCGAACAGACAACTGTTAAAACACTCAGTCACAATTATTATCTTTTTACTAAGAAATTATCTGTCAAGTTTCACTAAATTACAATTATTGGTCGTGAATTCACTTACTTAACGCTAATTTTAAAATAGCAGCCAGTTGTCATGGCTAGGAGCACGCCATATTGGAATCCCTAATCAAAATATTAAAATCACTTCTAAATTTAAACTTTTTTTTAAAATGCACTAGTGTACAAAATTTTAAAACTCGCAGACATGTGCAAAATCCATACTGTGTATGTAAAGAAAAAAAATATTCCAAAATGGCGTTTTCCCGCCCTAACTCATATAACTACGCGTCGTCCATGTTGCTGAACGTCGTTCCGTTTCATGTGCAAAAAGGTATGAAAATATCTTTTTTAAAACTTTATGCATTTCATTATTATATCTCTTGGGTATTATTACTATTATAACGATGTGACTACATGTCGAGTGCTCTTTTGTACAATAATGATACACATCTAATCACTAATAAACTAAGGCTTCCATAGAAGGCGTCGCGCTCGCGCCCAGTGGCTGAGACGCCACACTTAACATTAAGAAATGAACTTACGATTAGAAAAAGTCAATTTTATAGTGAATGGTAACATGATTGGTTCACTAAATTAAAATCGAAATGCCGCGTTTCGAGGGAAACTCAGTTTGACTGCCTTGAAAGTAACGCGACCGTAATTGCATGAACACTTTGTCAATAATATGAATTTTTTTTAATATTTTTAAAGATAACCATTTAAACAGATTGAATGTTGCATAAATGTGTTCTGAACATAAATTTTATGCAGAAGTATAATTTTACAAAACAACCCCTTGGCAGGTAGTAAAAATATAGTTAAATGTATTGATAATTGATCTAAGAAAATACATGACATAATATCATCATACAGTTAATAATATACATGACTGATTTTATTTATACATCAACGGAATTAAATTTAAAAAAAAATACACCAATTATATACTTACTTAGGAGCAAATTTGTTAAAACAAAACATTTAATTAAATATTTTGGAGATGTCATTTGTGTTCTTTAATGTCTCAAAGTCAATTAGGAATATTATAGAAGACTTTAGAAGTTAATTTATCGATTATATTGAAATCTTTTTTTTCCTTAAATGCTTTCAAAGTTATTTTATTATTGCACAAATTTCACGCTATACCAAATTTTGAGATTCTTCTAACACACTTCGAAACACAGTCTAGATTTTAAATAAAAAAAGTCTTTAAATGTAAAGTAAAATACATGATTCAATGAAATATAATTAGAAAAATACGAATGTCATGAATAAAAATCTACGAAAATCAAATAGTAAGAAAGTATAATAGACTTGATTGATATCCATTTTATAAAAATGATATTCACAATGGATTGTTGACGCGAAAAAAGCATGTCCCGTCATCGATATAATGACAAATATCATTTAAATATGTAGATTTTTAATGAGGTATCTAAATATCAAATAAAACGTAAACCATTGTGAAATTGATTCCACATTTAGAAATTCAATGTTATATGCTATAAACTTCTCAATTTTAGAGTTACAATATTGCAAATCCCTAAAGTGTTTTTGTAATTAGAAATGAAAACTTCCATCTGTAAAATAAATTACTGTCCTTCGAATTTCAACCTGATTGTACCAACAGTCCAAAGTTTTGAAAAATCATTTGTTTCAACATTTTGTCGTAATCAAATGTGAGAAACGAATTTCTACTATATATAACTATATATTCCCATCACTTCTAAAGACACTGAAGGTTATTTTTATATACCATGACATTACTGTGTTCTGAATGAGACCTACGTAAATAAAATCACACTGAACACCTTACAAAGTAGCGAAAACTGAGTTAACTCAAAATAGTGCGTTACGTCTTATTGTCTATACTACAATGTCAATAGGTCCAATAAACACTGGCATCGTATAACTGAAGTTAGATAGCCACAGATTGGGAATTGTTGCGAGACTTAGCTGATGTCAGATAGCCTTTACCAGAGTAATGTTATAACCACCTTTCACCAGGACAAACACTTCTTCACTGTACACACCACAAAACCTATACACAACTATATTGGTGAAGACACAATTTCCAGAGTAGACTCAACTTTATATAAGTTACAAACCCGACAGTCTTCTTCAAAGAAGAGAAGCTCTCGGAGTAATGTTGGTCTTGAGAAGGCCATATTCCAGTGGTTTGGTAACAACAATCTTGAGTTGACAACAGTCTTGAGTTTGTCAAATTCCAGTGTGTTTTAGTTTAGTTTCTAGTATCGATTTAGCCAAATTCAAATCGTTCAGTGACGGCACGGCCTGCAATCTAGTCAGCCAGTTCCCAGGTCTATTCCAGGACTACTTCTAGGCTCTATGGCCAGTTCATAGTGCTACGGCGACATGTGACCATCATTGCGACTTGTAGATCCGGGCGTTATAGTAACGGAGGTGTGCTGGTTCCAGTCTTGAGGTATTTAAGAGTATTTCCATCATTCTTGTTCTTTGACCAGGTGTCCATCAATGAACAGCCAAAAAATTTTGACTCAGCCAGTTCCCACTTTTAGGGGCATTTTACATTACTACAGTGAGTCTCAGTACTGCCAGTTCTCTCTTCTATGGCCAGTTTCCGGTTCTATGGGCAGTTCATGTAGCTACGGTCACTTACTAATGCAACGAACAGTTCTTGCGCTACGGCTATTTCCAAGGCTATCATTCGCACTACTACGGGTATTTCCGGGGCTACGGCCCATTAGCTCTGCTCCCAGACCAGCTCTCATTACAATCTGTATAGTTGTAACCAGTTCCTGGTTCTATAGGCTGTTCCTGGTTCAAATACCTTTTCTCATTACTATAGTCAGTCCCATTACCGCTAGTTCCCAGTTTCAAGGTCTATCAGTGCATCGTGTTCAGCATGTGTGCGGAGTCATTTCCCGTCGAACCAGGTGTCGCTGTGGGACCTTCGTCTGCTGTGTTGGATAACAATATGTTAGATCTACTGTGCATCCCATCAGGGAAACATATGTCCATCAGTAACCAGTTCTGTGACCAACTCCCACTGCCCATCAGTGCATCGTTAGCAGTTTCTAGTTTGTCCATATCCCGGTTGGATCCCCATTTCTCGGTTCTGCCATTTCCCATAACCACGGCCAGTTAAGTGCTAGGTGTGTAACCCTTTCTGGTTCTACAACCACGTCTCAGTCCTCCAGCCAGCCGCATTATGTCCATCAGTCGCCAATTCTGTCACCAACTCCCATTGCCAATCATTGCATCGTTAGCTTCTGTTTCTGGTTTGACCAGTTCCCGATATAATCCCCATTTCTCGGTTCTACCAATATAACCATGGTCAGTTAAGTGCCATGTGTATAACAGTTTCTGGTTACATGGCCACTTCTCAGTCCTCCAGCCAGCCGCATTATGTCCATCAGTCGCCAATTCTGTCACCAACCCCCATTGCCCATCAGTTTATCGATAGCAGTTACTGATTTGTCCAGATCCCGGTGAAATTTCCATTTCGCGGTTCAACCAATTCCCATTATACCACGTAATACCACACCATATTACCACGGCTATTTAAGTGGTACATGTGTTTAACAGTTTCTGGTTCGGCCTTGTGTCAGTTCTCCAGTTGCATTACGTGCAGTTCCATCAGTTCAGTGCTGTGTAACCAATGATATTCTGTATATATTAAGGTAGATACGCCATCGGTGCCTCAAAAACCGCCGAAGAGAGTACAGTTTGTACTCTTTTGTTTAGGTAAATGTGTTTGAAATTCGATCGAAATATGCTGTCACTGCATTCGGGAACACTTTTTTCGATTGTTTTGTGAGCATATCACGAAAACTTTTTACATCATTGTACCAGTGTGTGGTTGTATACGGGCACTTGTGTCACGTCCAGTCCCACGGCGGCGGTGTCCATCAGTGCATGGTGTAGAGTATGTGCGCGCAGTCTGCGGGGACGCGGTCCCCCGCGCGCCGTCACTTCCCGTCGCGGGACGCGCGCCGCCGACGGACCGCGCCGGGGGTCGCCGGGGGACCGTCCCCCACTGTGGACCGGACAACAATATGTTACATTTCCACCAATACAAACAAAAAAGTATTTTTTTAAATAAATCTGTTACAGATACTTTCGAATCGTCAATTGTTATTATTATTATATTTTTTATGACTCTAATAAGTCAAAGTGACACACAAACACTGAAATGTATGGACATAGGTTAAAAAGCTTGTACATTTTAGATTGGCGATTGAAAAGAGTAACTACTGAGTTTGTTACCGGTGTCTTTCAAGTGGAATCGACTGTCAATTTTATAATAGTATATTTTCGTTTTATATTATATATATTTAAAAGAAACTGCATTGTATGTTTGCCACATAAGTAAAAGATTAAGTTGTTTATTAGATGGAGGCTAATAATTAGAATAACCCACCAGCACAATAAAAATAACCCTTAGCAATAAAATTGCAGAAAGCAGATTGCACTACATGATAATGGTATCAAAAGCAATTCGAAAAATATTGAATGGCCTCAGTAGCTAAGTTGATCAACTGGCATGCGTATGGTCGCGGGTTCAAGTTCTGCCTGATAAAATTGACATGTTTCAAGTGCTGTTTGATTAACTGTGGGTAACCTTCCTTGTCAGTTATTATTTACTATGTAATGTCATTGCGAATGGGTGGTGTCATTCTGTCATTCAATAGTTAAAACGCCGTTTACTGACGAGCACAATTTTTAGTTCGATTGATAAGTATTTGAATTTGTGCACGATTATACACACTGATACTGATATTTTATATGAAAAATCTTTTATAATATCTTCATGGTGACAATAACTATATAAGAGATGCCTTATTCAAAGTTATTTTCCGTTAAACAGGGTTTTTCAGTTTCGTATCGAAAAGCTGTGCTTGTCAGTTAATGACGTTTTAGCTAGTGGACGGCAGCATTAGTGTTGTAGACAAGGTGTTCACCTGCACTCCTGGTTTTCCGTCGGGCCGGCGTGGCGGCGGGGGGCGCGGGCCCGGGCGGCGCGGGCCCGGGGGCCTCGGGCGCGCCGTGCCGCCCCGACCGCCGCGTCCACGCCCACGCCCACGCCCACGCCCACGCCCACCTTGCCCGCCTTCACGGCCTTCCCCCTCACTTTGCATATCAACGGTTCATCACTGTCACTGTCCGAGTCCTTTTTCGTTTTGTGTGGTCCGGCGGGCGGCTTGTGTGTGTCGCGGCGCGGCTTCTTGTTCCTGGCGGCGGCGGGCGAGAGTCCCTCCTCGCAGCTGAGGGCGGAGGCGCACGAGCTCTCGGACTCGCGGCGCCGGCGCTTGGCGGGCGGCTTGGGCAGCGGCGCGGGGCTGGCGAGCTTGGTGCTGGCGCGCGTGCGCACCCGCTCCGACGGGGACGCGGACCCGCCCCGCTTGCCCGCGTACTCCGGCGCCGGGATCTCGATCAGCAGCTGCTCCAGCAGACTCTTGTCGGGGAAGTCCGCCTTGAGCGGCAGCCGCTCCAGCTTGTCGTCGGGCTGGCCGTTCTCGCGGCGGGCGTCCGCGTCGGCGGCGGCCTTCTCCTGGTTGGAGTACGTGTAGAGGGGCGGCGAGACGCGGCTGGGCAGCGGGTCGTCGGCGAGCGCGGGCGCGCGCAGGATGGGCGTGGGCGGGCGGGGCTCGGTGTGGGCGGCGTGGGCGGTGGGGGCGGGCGGCGAGGGCGGGCGGCGCGGCGCGTCGTCCCCGTTGCGGGTGGTCGGCGTGCATCTTGGCGAGCTCGGCCTCGATGTCGGCGAGGCGGTCGGGCGGCGGGCGGCCGACGCCGATGATCCGCTGCACGGAGGCGGGGCTGGTGGAGCGCGGCATGTCGAGCCGCTCCTTGCGGTGGGGGCCGGGCGGCGACTGGCTCGCCTGGTTGGGCGACTTCTCCGAGAGCGCGTCCATCGACTCGATGCCCGAGTCCTCGCCCTGCGCCTGCGACGGCGACCGGCTGCCGAACTTGTCGTCGGGCCGCCGCTCGGCGACCAGCTTGCAGTAGGAGCGGTCCTTGGGGCGGTCGCGGCGCCGCGGGGAGCCCTCGCGCGCCGGGGGGGACGCGCCGCCCGGGGGGGTCGCGGGCGCCGCGGGGGCCGCCGGCGCCGTCGACGATATCGCGGTCGCCGCCACCGCCACCGCCACCGCCACCGTTCCCACGTTCGTCGACCCCGGAGGCTCTGCAATGAGATTATGACACGTCACTATTACGCTCATCGGTTAATTAGTCATTTACTATTATATTCATATATTACTTCAGAATCCAGACAAAGAAAAGATTTGGAAAAAGTTTTATTGAAATTATACATTACTTACTAGGTAATGTATAATTTATATAAGAGAGTAACAATTCAAAATTACTTATAACTTTTGAATTGAGCGCATTCAAGAGTTATTGAATACAATAAAATATTAAAAACAAGTATCTGGCAAATAATTAATATCATACGGAGTAATTTAGGTGAAATGAAAATGAAAATTATTATTTTCTTCGATTTGTTTAGTGCTTGATAGCAATGATACTACATTACAGCATGAGTCTAATTCGTTATAATGATTAACTAACTATTTATGAATACCTACACCAGTCTTCCCAAAATGGGAGAAGAGATTTTAGTAGCATCCAGTTATTTCTAGTGATGAAAGAAACTAAGGTCCTCTAAAAAGGACTAGACTACATTTATAAGCCTCATGGCTAGCTTAGTCTTATAACCATTTAGTCTTTAGTCATAACACTAAAACTGACCACTAATTTCAGTCGTTGTCTTTTACCTTGACTAAATAGACTAGTGTCATAGGAAAACTTTTGAATTCGGCGGTATATTTGGTACTTACAGTGCGGTAATATTTCTTTTGTATATTACCGCACTGTATATATATATTATTTTTATGTTATTTGCTGCTACGGAACCCTTAAGGAGCGAGTCTAACTCACACTTGGCCGATTTTTTAACTTAAGTTTCATCCTCTGACATATTTACAAATATATTTTGCATTATTTTTCTGATGTCATCTTGACATTAATTAGTGTTCGGATATTATTAGCTGAATCCACACCAGGCGATCCATATGTGGAGAGGGTATGGACGTGACGCGCGCGATCCATGCTGTTGGATCAGTGTAGTACGATCTTTGATCTTGGATCGCGAGATAGCCGATAAAAAATATATGCTCGATATAATTTATATTCATATAAATGCAAACTCAATACTCAAGTTTTTATTGCATTCCATAGTAATCAAAGAGGTGGACTTACAAATAATATACGAGGGGAGGTCAATATATTCGCGAAATGGAGGGGATGGAGGGGGTTTGTTTACTCGTCCAGGTAGTACTTGTTCAGCACCTCATTAGGAGTATATATACCAAGCTTGAACCAAATCGGGTCAGGCGACCAATTGAGGCCACCACACTGGAAATCGTCGCAAAAGTAGAAAAACTTATATCGGAAGATGCCCGGTTGAAGAAGAAGCAGCTTGCAGCAATGGTTGGAGTATCCGAAACAAGTATTTTAAATATCCTTCATCATCATCTTGGGATGACTAAGGTCAGTGCAAGATGGGTTCCAAGAATGCTCACGCCACTTCAAAAAAGCGAGCGTGTCGACTGTTCTCGCCAGTTTTTAGAGCTCTGTGGAGAGAATAAGGACGAAGTTATGGACCGGATTGTTACTGGTGATGAAACCTGGGTTCACCACTATGAACCTGAGCCAAAGCAAGAATCGATGCAGTGGCATAAAAAAGGCACACCTCCTCCAAAGAAGTTTAAAGTGTCACAATCGACCGGAAAGATCATGGCGACTGTCTTTTGGGATACAGAAGGTATTTTGCTGATCGATTATAAAGATCGTGGTGTGGCTATAACGGGACAGTACTACGTTTCTTTATAAGATAGATTGAAAGAAGCTATCAAGGAAAAAAGAAGAGGAAAGCTGTCAAAAAGCTCCTTTTGCACGACAACGTACCCGTCCACACGTGCCATGTTGCGACGGCTGACGATGAAATTTGGCGACGATGAAGAAGTCAAGCAAATTCGGCCTATTTTGATAGCTAAGACAAATCATTTTTTTTCGTTGGTATTAATAAATTATTTGAGATCCGAAAAATGTATTAAGGTTAAAGGAGAATATATTGAAAAGGAAAAATAGTTTCGTGTTTAATTTCAACCCCCTTCCCGCTCATTCCGCGAATTTATAGACCTCCCCTCGTAGGTCCTTATGGACCATGTCGGGCCCAGCAACAATATTAGTAATATTACTTCTCGTATTAAAAAATCTTATTGTAATTCCTTGAAAATAAAAAGCGAATGTGGTAGTTTAATTTTGCCAGATACTTGCTAGCTGGTTTTTTATTTATTGCTGGACTAGATGAGTAATTATATATATGCGTTTGCGGGTCTTGGAGGCCCCTTGGACCACTAGGCCGTAGGCACAAGACTGCCCCCGCCTCTGCCGGTAACGCGAATAGAACCGGTCGAATCTACAAGGAATTGCGACGACGTTCACCGGCGGGGGTTGGAACCTCGGTCTTGAAGTGTTACGTGTGTTCTGTATATTTAATAGTGTGGTGATAGTTTTGTATGGGACTTTTTGAAGATTTTAGAGCACAAAACTTATCGATCATCGACTTATCGATCGATTAGTATCGATCGACAGTAATCGACTTAAATCGAAAGACGACACAAAGACAAGAAGAGAAACATTTTGCGAAAGGGGCATTCTGCGAACGAGTCGTTTTACGAAAGGGGCATTTTGCGAAAGAGTCGTTTTACGAAAGGGGCATTCTGCGAAAGGGATGTTTTGCGAAAGGGGCGTTCTACGAAAGGGATGTTTTGCGAAAGGGGCATTCTACAAAAGGGATTTTATGCAAAAGGGGCATTCTACGAAAGGGATGTTTTGCAAAAGGAGCATTCTGCGAAAGGGACGTTTTGCGTAAGGAGCGTTTTGAAACCAAGGCCATTTCGTGAAGGAACGATATAAAACATAAAATTCACACACAATTGATTCAAAACTTTTTGATATTATTAGCCAATAAAGACCGTTAGAATTTTGAAAAACTATTTTTTACTTGTTAGTTACAAACCATTGTTTTCCAAAACTTGTTCCAATACATACCTGCTTGGCGAATGTAATAAAATGTGTCTCAGCATATGCTGTGATGTAATTCGGCAACTAGATGTCGACGCTAAAACGCGAAACTTCTGTAACCCCCTATATAAGTTATATGAGGGTTACAGCAGTTTCGCTTTTTACCGTCGATGTGTTTAAAATACCCGGCAATAAATATTGCATTTTGCTACACATAAAGCCTTGAAGACTTTGTCTTAATTGTTCCAAAGATCTTATAAATTAGGTCTCTTAAAGGTTGAATGTACAATATTTATGGCAGAGTATTTGACATTGATTACTGATACTCTGAGAGAACTATAAACTTGATAAAGAAAAATAGTACTTTTTAAAATCTAAAGATACATCAAAGTGAGATTAAAGAGCACTTTAGGTAAAAAACATTATCATATTTAAGTGTTCCAAAATGGTTCTCTCAAAGCAGCTGAAATAAGCAAGTATGCTAATTGCAATGTAATTATTGATTTCAATCAATGTTTAAAAAGGGATTTGCATCCCTTATCAAACCTTAAATAGGCTTGTATCGTGTACTTCAGCTTGCATGGGTATTCACTTTTGCTTGATTGGGTAAATACCTATGCTTGCTTGGGTAAATACCTTTAGCTAGGTACTGTGGTATGATTAGTAATTGTTAAGTAAAAAGGCGACCATGGTTATGTGATGTGTTGCAGAGCTCAGATAATAAGCAAAAACTTGCCATGTGCAGCAGAAACTCAAAAATATGACAGATGAACATAAATCGGCTGAATCTAATACAAACAAATACATAATACATATAATAACATAATGTACCCAATATTTATTGAACTAAAAAATTATTACAAATTAGTGAAATTTAACTTTAATTGTGGAAAAGTTGTTGGTCGCGCCTTTACCTTTATTAAGTATATTTGTTTTAATAATCCATTAGACGAGGTAGGAGAAGGAAGTGAATTAACAATGTGTGACATGTTAAAATTTTTGAAAAATGTATATTTAATTTTAAAATATTAGTTCAATAAACAATTCACACTATCAAACTAGGAATGGACCGATACACCGCCACAAATGCAAACCAACGTATTCAAATCTTGTAAAGCATTACAAAGTCCAAATCCATCAATTGCAAACTAGACCAATTTTGAATTTACAATATAAAAATGTTTCATGTAAGATAACTATATACATATTTTGTATATATCATCTAAAATATCATTTTATATACTACAGTAACAATTTACATGATATAAACAATCTTTTTGTACATATAGGTATATAGAAGCAGTAATAAATAATATATGAAATCATGTCCTGCATATGAGTAACCTTCAAGAAATTAAATGTTTACACTGTACAATGTTCTTATATAAAAAATAAACAGTATTTCTAATGATTCCTAAATAATTCAATTTGCTTAGATTCAGTATACATAAAATTTATAGAATTGATATTCAATGGTGATAGGAAATGTGGCTGAAACTTGAAAATAAATTCAAGCAGAGAAAACGCGATGGTTAGGGATGACTTGGACTCAAAAAAGGATTTTTTAAAAATATTTTATTGAAATTAGCCTTTTTATGGCTAAGTCTTTTTTCCTCCCAGACCATTGCGTTTTTCTGCTAGATTTTTCAGCTTCTGCCTCATTGATAGAAAAGATAGCAGCGGGTGATTATTGCCTATGATCTGAGCTCTACTGGACCCACTGTTGGGGCGACTTAGTCCTAGGCGTGTGCCTGACGAGCCGATCACAGGTCTCGGCGGGATACGCACCTGGACACGAGCCATGGCTCGTCTTCCTCTTCTTCTCCGAGGCGAGCAGCCCGTTGGGGGAGGTTATTGCACTGTCTGCTAGTGTCCGTTTCAACTTATTGTCACCGTCGCTACTGCGTCGCGCCTCCAACAACTTGGAGGAGTCCGCCACGTCGTCCGCACTGAGCGTCCTCTCTAAACACTTGAGCAACAAGAACTCACTATCCAACGCACTTTTACTAACACACTCACTGCTATCCGTGTCCGATTGCACTGTCTTCCCATCACTGGACTTATCACATTTCGCACCATTATCTACTTTTGGAGTGGGTAACTTCTTTTTCTCGTGGTTGTTCGGCTCTCTGTAGCCCTCGTTCTGAGCGTACTTGCCCTCCTTCTCTAGCAAATCGTTTCGCCATTCCTTATCCCGCTCCTTCTCTATCGTCTTGCCGTCGCTCAACAGTTTCGATTTCTTCTTGACCTTGAGGTTGTCTAACGGCACTTTGTTGTTCAGTTTATAGTCATGCGACTTTGTGACGATGTGGGAGTTCTTGGATATCGTCTTCATCCGGTAAACAACGTTGTTGTCGCCCGAGGTGATGATATCCGGCTTGAGCTGATCGCCCTCGTAGTGGTTGTTCAGCTTTATGCTCTTGACTAAATACTCATCAGTCTTATTGTCGGTGCCGTCGGCCGACTTGGACGCCAGGGAGTCCTCGGAGTCCCTTCTGTGCGGCTTCTCGTCTGTCTCGAGCGCCTTTCTGATTTTGATTTTCTTCGACTGCATGTCGCCCACGCTGAACTTCTTCTTCTCCTTTTTGGAGTTTTTGATGACGGCGGAGTTCCTGCCGCGGAGACTAATGTGGAGCGGGGGCACCCGGAGCTCGCCGTCGGTGGGCTTGTCGCCCTTGGGCGGCTGGTTGACGAAGCTGACGTCCGCCTTGTAGACGGGCTCGCTCTTGTCCAGCTTGAGGCGGAGCTTGATGGACTCCTTCTCGCCGGGCGGCGACATGGGCGCGTCGGCCGGCTTGGGGGCGGCCGGCGGCCGCGCTAAGGCAACTTTGGTTTTCCCGTCCCTCACGATCTTGTCTTTGAGCGTGGCCGGCTTCTCCTTGGCGCCGGCCGTCCGCGGCTTGCCGCCCTTCTGCGCCAGCTTGTCGTCCCGCTCCCGCTTTAGCTTGCGCAGCTTGTCGTCGTCCGCCTTGCGCGCGTCGTCGTCCAGCGTCACCTTGGCGATGCCGAACACCTCGGGCTCCACCGAGTTCTCGCGGAGTTTGCACTGGGCGACGGTGAGGTCGTCCTTGTGCGGCGGTGGCTGGGGCGGGGGCGGGGGCGGGGCGGCGGCGGCGGGGCGGCGGGTCGTCGTCGCGCATGAGCGTCTTGATGAGGTACTGCTTGCTCTGGTGTTCGATCTCGGCGGCGGTGGCCTGCGAGGCGACGGTGGCGGTGTTGGCGCGCGGGGCGGGCGGGCGCGGCGGCGGCGGCATGGGCGGGCGGGGCGCGGGGGCGCGGGCGGCGGCGGCATGTAGTCGGCGGCGGAGGGCGCGGCCGCGGCGGGCGGGGGCGGGGGCGGGGGCGCGGTTGGCGCAGGTAGCGCGGGGTCGGCGTACGCGCCGTTGAAGGCGAGCTCGGCGAGCGGGTCCAGCTTGGGCGCGTCCAGGTCGGAGATGGCGGAGAGCGCGTCCAGGTTGAGGTCGGCGCCCAGCGACGGCAGCAGCTGGTCCAGGTCGCACGCGTCCGGCAGCTCGGGCAGGTCCAGCGTGTCCCGGTACGGCTCGTTCCAGTCCGGCTGGGACGCCGCGCGCTGCGTCGCTATGTACTGCTGCTGGAACCATTGGAACTCCTGCAACACACAACGGGCCACGTCAAACTAGTTGAACACAACTTATACATATACATCTTATACATTGTAGAGATATAGAAATAGATATAAAAACATTGAACTATATTGCAACTAGTTCCTACGTGTAATGTGTGATACATATTATAATTTTAATAAAAAGAAAAAACAAATTCAATATTGTCTTAAAATAAACAATAAAAAAATATGTTTTATGTTGACAGACATGAAAAGATACTGTCACGCAGGCGCCTTCCTTTAAAAAATCTTTTACAGATACTTTTGAATCGTTAATTGTTATTACATTGTATTTATGACTAAAAACTGTAAATCTATGAAGCCAACAAACATACATTTATGGGTATTTGTAAAGGTAAAAAAAACAAGATCTCCGCTATATGACGGCCACATACCTGGAACCTCGAGCGGGTCTTCTGGTCCATGGAGGTGGTGGACGGTGGCAACAGCACCTTCAGGTCCTCGGGGGAGAACCGCGCCGACGGCTGGGGGCCGGGGGTCGGTTGCTGAAATTAACATTTATTTTATATTGAAATTTTAAAATACTTTAATTAAGACCAACCACCAACAAACCAAATTTTTTATAAAATTAATGCAAATATTTACTTTTCTGACATCACAACCAATTAATAATAAATAATAGTTTATTTCTCACCATAATCTTACAGAATCATGTTAATAATTATTAATAATAATAAATAAATCGTTTATTTATCCTTCAATATGATAACAGTACAGGTTATTTCATAATCAATAATTTTATTTGACAATAAAATGTAAATTTAAATGTTTTGTCTAATCATATTGAGCGAGCGGAACCTGTTCTAGGTTAACCCTGTGTTACAGAGTTCCGGCCCCATAAAATCAAAGATTTTTTTACATAAATTTACTTATGTGCTTGGTGACGTTTATATGTGGTAAAGGTGTGTTGATTATGGAGCATAGTGTGTTGAGTATGGTATTGTGTATTGATTTAAGTGTTGTGGTTTAGATGGAGTGGTGTGTTTTGAACGGAGTTTGGTGTATTTAATGAAGTGCGGTGTAGTGAAGAAGTATGGTGTAGCGAATGGAGTGTGGTGTAGTGAATGGAGTATGGTGTAGTGAATGGAGAGTGGTGTGGTGTAGTGAATGGAGTGTGATGAGATGATGAATTAAATATGTGAATAGTCTAAAACATAAAAGCATTAATATAACCATTTTAAATATTACAATAATTGAATTGCCATATGAGCAGGAAAACACAACAAAAGTATTTTACGTTATTCAATTCTTTTTATCAGGCTCTCTCGTCGTATGTTTTATTTTTGAGAAGCTTAGTCACTTCTTTTTACAGTTACTTTGATCATAGGAAAAATAAACGATACCATTTAACTTGTTATATAAATATGGACCAATGGAAAACTGATGTTTTGGGCAAAGGCCGAACATCTGCCAAGGTTTCTAAAGACAATGTCCCTTCTTCTAGTAGCGATCAAAAGTTGAGGGTCATAATAAGTTTTTGAATGGCAATAGAGTATCTCTTAGGATAAACAACTGTCTCACTGTTAGTACATCAACATCTTTGTAGATCAGGGATGTTGGGTATCGGTATGGTTTGGACAATAAAACCTTCAGTATTGATTTGAGCACGTTCCACATGTATCATATAAGTTTTATGTGTACCACCCCAACATGTAATGCAGTAGGTGATGATTGATTCGCACAAGGCTAGATACGTGGCCTTAAGTATCTTTAATGAGGCAGCAGTTCTTAGGCGTTTAAAAATAAACGTCAATTTGCGGATCCTTTTGGTAAGCAACTCTGTGTGTGACTTCCAGTTTAAGGTTGAGTCCATTATTATCCCAAGGTATTTTGTCTCTGATACTCGCTTTAAAGGAAGACACGTACATGAATTTGAGGAGATTGATGTTGGACAAGAATGGACTTTTATCTCCATGTTATCTGGTTGCTGGCGAGTCGCTTTCGTGAAGGTGACGTATTGAGTTTTGGATAGATTCAAAGTGAGCAAATTCAAACTCAACCAATGTGCTACTTTACCAAGACCACATTCAGTTATCTGACGCAACTTCTGCCAAGAAATACTATTGAAAACAAGAACAGTGTCATCAGCGAATGAAAATAGTTTCCCGCCATCAATTTTTAGGTTGCATAGTTGGTTAATATAAATCAAAAAGAGGCTAGGGCCCAAAATACTTCCTTGTGGAACACCGTACTCAATTGGTAAAGAATCACTAATAAATCGTTAACCTTGACTTGCTGTGTCCTATTTGACAAGTAGCTGATAAATAACTTTAGTACGTTTCCCTTATGCCAATGTTTTCAAGTTTTTTAATAAGCAAGGGAATAGACACAGTGTCAAAGGCTTTAGACAAAACTAGATATACAGCCAGACATTTATCCTTCTTTTCTAGGTTTTGCACAATGTGAGTTGTAAGATCATTTATTGGCTTGGATATGACGCTGTACACAGAGCCCACCTGATTTGGCGTTCCACCTAGATCTCATCCATCGCAGCTGTAACCTACCTCCAGGCTCCCTCCCCTCCTACATGATGTAATTAATGTGGATAGAATAGTGTTTTTCAGCAGCGGATAGAGCAGATACTACTATCATACAACATCATGACCACACATCACCATCTGTCAAATTACAATTCAAAGTCAAAATCCATTTATTTTATTTAGTTTACAAAAAGCACGTAAAAACGTCAAATCCAACAAAAAAACAGTTCAATTATTTAACGAATTAATGCCGAATTTTGATAATTGAACAAGAGCGCTTCAGTGGTTTTGGCCTGCTGAGAAAGAAGCACTCAATAACCATCAACAGTAAAACTTTTTTAGAAAAGTTTTTGATTTAAAAAACAGCATATTTTAAAAACACGGCAATAGCTGAGCAGTTTAAGAAGTTTTATATAGGTGTTTTTTCATGCTAATTTTATACATATGTAATGGTCTCCATCATCATTGCATTAAGCGTCCCCACCGAGGGCACGAGCCTACCTGTAAAGAGTATATGGGCCTTGGTCGCTCACGCGAGCCCAGTGCGGATTAGCCGACTTCACGCACAACGTTTGAATCTTTTCAGAGGCGTGCGCATGTTTGTTCACCGTAAGAGCATCGGATGACGTACTTATAATTTCGATAATTCGATAGGGCATTGGTATGTGGCAGGATTGAAACCTGCACCCTCCAGGATATGTTATGATAATTGTACAATATTTTGGGGTACCATATCAAACAACTTTATACATCTTCCTACAAATGATTTACCTATTTTATGTAGTCTGAAGTCCAGCACAGCAAGTTTGTTTTTATTTCCGGTATTCAAATTAAGTAACTTGCGATACATAGCGTTATGTGGTAAAGTTATTACATGAGTTATACGTAAACAGTATCGATCAGTCATCTCCTTGTACTGCCAGCCGCATTCCCAGTGCATCTGTTGCGTTTCTCACGCGCTCTAAGCGATGAATACAGACAGTTTAACTCTTCATACCGTATCGATTTTCAGTATGAATGTATGACTAAACTTCAAGGCTTTACGGTTCTGAAGATTATTTAATATATACATCTAAACATGTCTTTTAGGATTTCATAATGTAAATAAAATAAAGATTATCTTTATTGCACTGAAAATAAAAGATAACTAACGAAATATAGCTACAAGTACAATTCGGGTGTCTGTCTGGGTAAAGCAATTATTTTTCATATAGCATTCACAAGAGCAGAGAGATAATAATACAAATGAGAAATGCTTCTTACAAGCTGTGCATCGCAGTGAGTAGAAGAGAATAAAATATTTAAAAAATGTGGTATGAGATAATATAGTTCACAAATTTGTTTCTTTTGGTTATAAATTACTACTAAATCAGTTGGCAGTCATTTTGCTGCTTTGTTGTTTATTGGCTTGCAGAACGTTCGTTTTTGAAATTAAAACTGTAAATAAACAGATTTATATTAATATGAAAAAAGCAGAGTAACATTGTTGTTTAAATAGGTATTATTTGTTGTAGGATTGGCTTGTATGTCAATTCGTTTCCCGAATTAGGCTGGAACGTATTACACTACGTTGAAATGCTAAAATGTACATAATATTATAATATATCTATAGCACAAAAACACCAATTCAAAAAAACTCAGTTTAATTAAATCATTACTACAATCATTACTATTAATAATAAAAGTTCTGTGTCGAAATGAACGACTATAATAACATACGACAAATTTAACTTCGATATATAGGTAATACATTGAACACTTTTTTGGCTAAATGTGTTGTTTATTTGTTTTTGATGATGATGATGACAATTAAAACTGTATCTTTCTTTAATTGAATAAATGAATTACATCTCTTTAAACGCTCAGACAACTCATTATTTAGTGTTTCAAGTGTTGTCAGACGTGTGTTTACAACATCGTAATTGCTCGAACGAGCGTCCCTTAGAGGCGGCGAGGCGTGGTGCGTTAGCCGGCGGCGACGCCCCTCGCTATCCTGTCTTCCCTGGCCTGCCCCCGCCCTAATGACCCCGCTTGTCTACTTGACTAAGTGATAACTAGATTAGCATCTGTAAGCCTAGCTATCGTATTGTACGCGCATTTAGTTTAATTGTAATCGGTTCTTTATTGCTTATCTATGTCGGAATATGTTTGTAGGAAAGTCTATTGTCCAAGTCATCTAATTGATGCAAAGTATTCATCAATAATATTGTAAAATGCAAAGTTTACAATATACTTAATTAGTAAAAAACATATTTACATTAACATTGTACCTACGTATAATAGTTATACGTAGGTAGCGTCGGTGGCTCAGTGGTGTGGACTGTCGCCTGCCTACCAGGAGGGCTGAGGTTCAAATCCCGACACGTACCAATGTGTTTTCGAATTTTCGAAAATATATGTACGTTATCCGACGCTCTTACGGTGAAGGAAAACATCGTGAGGAAACCTTCATGCACGCCTACGAAGAGATTCGAAGGTTGTGTCTGAAGTCGTCCAATCCGCACTGGGCCCGCGTGGACGACTAAGGCCTAATCACCCTATACGGGTAGGCTCGTGCCCCTCGGTGGGGACGTTTAATGAGCTGATGATGATAATAGTTATAGGTGTCGAGAAAATCTTTTCGACACATTCACCTTAATACCATATTTAAATAAGCAGAAACAATCAATTTGTAAACATTCATATTTTTTCTTTTTCAAGAATTAAGCATGCTTTTATAATAAAGAAAACCTTTATTTCTACTCGGTTTCTGCTCACAGCTCTAAACAGGTGGAACCTAAATTAAAAATAGTTATTTACTTCGTTTCTAATAAAATATGTATTGATGATTCTAAGGTGTCTTGTAAAGACTGATTCATGAACTTTTATTTACTTACCTACACAAATTATCGGATTTCTACAAAAAAACATAAGTTTCTATGAATATATTTTATTTATCCCTACAAGGTTTCTTAACTTTGATTAAGAAGTTTCCTTCATAAATGATTTTTGTACAGAAAAGTCTGTAGCTTGTTTTAGGGTGACTATTACAATTTAAGCGAATCTTTGATACACTACCGTGTTCAGAATAAGAAAACTGATCCTATAATCTCACCAATCGATATGAAAAGAAAACAAATTTGTTATATCAAACAAGCCCAACCAAAATTAACCTAAAGTTAATCAACTTCGGCAGCTCTCGGCCTAATACTTAGTTGGAATTACCTAATCTGTTTAACGATTCAGCAGCTGCCGGCATGGCAAACAGTCAAGAAACTCATAACACAAATTTACAATACGGTTTAACTTTCAATAAAAGATCATGTTTGCGTTCAATAGGGGCGGGTGATTACGTATGCGCGGTGCCGAGTGCGCTACGAGCTAGGCACAATAGATTTGGGAATTCCGCTCGCTTTTAAAACAATGGAGAATAATGCAGCGCGGCCGCATGGCATGGATTGAATGGATTAATCTCGAGTTTGATGTAGGTACACACACTGTTACAAGCCCGGATCGAGAAGGCGCCCTATGGAGGAATGGCTTGCTCGATCGATTGACGGGTTGTAGTCAAGCAGTTATCAGAAATTTTCATAGCAGCTATTTTGTTGGATCTTTGGTCCTGGCTACAACCTAGGAATACTTACTTTAACAGTTCATGATACGACTTACCGATAGTCCTCTATGCAAAGCAGCGAGGGAAACAGTGCCTAACGTGCTCCTTGAGTGCACAGGCGTTGGCCAGATGCTGTGAGCAGTCTGGTCTGCTTCTGAAAGAAGGTGGGCTATCTGCAATGACGAACGGGCTATCATATCTCTCGCATAATGATCTACTTAAGGACTGAGGCCCGTATTCCAAATCGAGACTCAAGCATTGATATTTACTTAAATACAGTTAGAAAGGTATGCCGGTATTTATCGTATATAGCGCTATCTCTTTTTAACTCAATTTATGTAAAGATCAACGTTGAGTCTCGTTCTTGTAAAGTTGAAACCCGACTCCAAAACGTACCTACATAAAACAGCCCGTGACAGTTTACTTCTGAACTCAGAGTCTAATTCCCTGTGATGAAGTGTATTATAAAACTTAAATAACTGTTTGTTTTTATGATTTCTATTTCTTTAAGATAAAAAAATAAGGAATCATTTTAGCTCTCTTAATAGTAGAAGCACTCAATAACATTTGTAAATTGATCAAATTATGGTTTCGATTAAAATTATTGACATTGTGAACACAACATACTTAATAAATACCTAGTTTAGAAACTCACGGGAATTACTTCGCCCAGCGGTTTTCATAGTTTTAACTTGTTTGTCTAATTCCAGGAGTTTCAAAGAACACAAATACGGTTGTTGTTTTCATTTCAAGATGTATAACAAATTTATTGCGTTCTGCTTTTTGAGGCCTGTTATTTTTAAGTTTAGTAGTTTTACCAATTTATTTCAATCCAATATATTCGATATTGGATTGATATGAATTTCATTCTGTTTTCAATTTGTAAAAAAATATATATTGCGAACGAAGTTTGCGCTATTGATAAAAATGAATGAAACACTCGTTGAGAATCGAGTGGGGTACGGTGATTGCTTTCACGAAAACAGCAAACGAGTTAAGCCAAACACAATGAGGCAGACAAAAGAACGGTGGCTAATCTCATTGCGGACGGTGAACAATTGGTGAACGGTAGGGCTGCCTCTGCTTACTATGTTAGCTAGGAACATATTAAGTTGGGCCACTGTTTAAGACCATATTTGACCATTACATTTTACATATAATTCTTCTCAGTATTGAGAAGAAAACAGTTGTCTGTCATTTTCATTAGGTGTACTAATACATAGTATAGTAACAAACAGAAACCATTTTCGTTTGTAATGTAAAGTGCCTGAAACAAAGAAATAGCACTTGTGTTTGTTTTGAATACAACTACACTAGCACAGTAAATACAAATGTATACAAAACAATATAATGGATAAATTGGTCACAGTGATACATCTAAAAAAGAGTTGTTATTTGCTAAAAAAAAAAGTGCTGATGACTTTATCAAAGTTAAAACTTTTCTAGTAAAAATGACAAATAACGATCACTTTATCGAATACTCGAATTGGAGTAACAANGGGGCGTGGGAGGCGGCGGCCTCGCCGGGGGGAAGGCCCGCCGCACGAAGGCCGGGGCCCGGGGCGGCGCCGGCGGCCGCGGCCTGAACTCCAACTGGCCCCGCCCTACGGCCAGTTCTACCTGCTGCACACCACATACAACCATTAAAACTAAACTTTTCTACATACATTTAGTACAAATACATAATATTTACTCGAGGCAAATCATCAAGAATATTATTTGTACCTATGTCAAAAATACTATTTAACAATTTCAGACATACACTTTGTTGCGTCTATACCTTCAGCACATAAGTACGTTTTTACGCTCCTTTCCAGGTTGAAGAGTAGTCAGGGGAACATAGACAGACACTAGTGCTCTCGAATATACCGTTAACACAAGTGCACCTCTGTCCCATGCGGAGAACATATCTAAATGTGCACTCGACAGTACCATTTGTCCCGCTAACACGTGTTCAAGCCAGTCTCGCTCACACATCTGCACGCACCTGTATCACTTTCACCTATGCTCGCACTTGTACCTTTACCACATAATTGAGTACGCCTCCGTACCAGTTAGCGCGTGTGAACGCACCTGTACCATTAGCATTAATGTGCGCGCCGATACAAGTTACGCTCGTGTGTACACACTTATCCAGCACGAAGAAAGTGTCTACATGTGCACGCGGCTGTACCACTATGTGCACGGTGTGCACGCCAGTACTAGTTACGCGTGTTAATTGTTCCTGTTACAACTCATGTGTAAGCACCTGTACAGTCATCACTGATTGTGCGCCAGTACTAGTCAACACTTTTGTACGCACCCATCATCCAGCACGAAGTGGCTACATGTACACGCGGCTGTCCTGCTCGCAAGTGTGAACGCACCTGTACCTTTGTTACTTATGTACCAGTTATGCTTTATGTACACACCTATCCGCGCGGTGGTCGGCGTAGACATGGCCACTTTTGTGCACACTAGTCAACACGTATGTACGCGACTGTAACAGTAAGCACGTGTGTACACCTATCCAGCTCGGAGGAGATGGCTACATGTGCACGTGGCTGTACTACTAACACATTTGTATGCGCCAGTCTTGCTTACACGTGTGAACGCCCCTGTACCTTCGTCGTCTGCAGCAGACGAGCAGCGGTGAGGACACTGCCACTTGAGTGCGCCTCTGTACCAGTAAGCACGTGTGTACGCCCAGCCTACCTGCCCAGCGCGGACGATGTGGCTACATATCCACGCGGCTGCACTATTAACACTTGTGTGCACGCCAGTCCCACTAAAACGCATGCACGCACCTGTACCATCAAAGTACGCGCCGATACAAGTTAGCACATGTGTACGCACCTATCCGGCGCGTAGGAATTAGCCACATGTCCACGCGGATATACCATTAACAATTCTGAGCACAACTGTCCCGGTCACGCGTGAAAACGCACCTGTACCGTTCAAGTGCACGTGCCTGTACAAGTCGAAACTTCTGTACGCACCTGTCCAGCACGAAGGAAGTGGCTACATGTGCACGCGGCTGTGCCACTAACACTTGTGTGCACGTCAGTCCGGCTCAAACGTGTGAACGCACGTTTACATTTACCACATATGAACACGCCTGTCCCGATATGCCATGTGTACGCATCTGTCCGGCGCGTAGGAGTTGGCCACATCAATTCTGAGCACGACTGTCCCGGTCACGCGTGTGAACGCTCCTGTACCACTACACTGGTGTACAGTAAACGTGTGTTAACCGGTACAGGCGCGAACACCTAGCCAGTTACACTTGTGAACACGCTTGTATCGCTAACACTTGTGCACTCGTCAGTCCCACTAAGATGTCTGCACGCGCCTGTATTCTTTACACCAGTAAGGCCGTGTGTACGCACCTGTCCGGCGTCGAGCACTCGGTGGGCGGCGCGGCTGCGTCCTTCTGCAGCAGGTTGACGAACAGCGGCGAGGACATGGCCACTTGAGTGCGCCTCTGTACCAGTTAGCACGTGTGTACCTGCCCAGCGCGAACGATGTAACAACATGTCCACGTGGCTATACTATTAACACTTGTGTGCACGCTAGTCCCACAAAAACGCATGCACGCACCTGTACCATTGAAGTGCGCGCTGATACAAGTTAGCACATGTGTACGCAACTATCCGGCGCGTAGGAGTTAGCCACATGTGCACGCGACTGTACCACTAGCAACCGCTCAAATGCACGTGCCTGTACAAGTACCAGCACGAAGGAAGTGGCTACATGTGCACATGGCTGTACCACTAACACTTGTGTGCACGTCAGTCCGGCTCAAACGTGTGAACGCACGTATACCTATACCACTTATGAACACGCCTGTCCCGGTATGCCGTGTGTACGCACCTGTCCGGCGTCGAGCGCGCGGTGGGCGGCGTGTGGGGCGGGCGGCGCGGCCGCGTCCGTCTGCAGCAGGTTGACGAGCAGTGGCGAGGACATGGCCACGGTGGGGGCGGGCGGCGAGCGCGCGCGGTACGGGGGCGGCGCCCCCGCCGGCACCGCGCCACGACCCGCGCCTGATATACCTGCCACATACACATATACCAATTAACATCAAATATAATAATACTAATATGGAATAAAAAGTTAGCATATTGTTTAAAAAAAAATTAAAATCTATACTAGTATTTAGTCTGGGTACTCAGACATGTTCATACACACAAATATGTGTACTGCGTGAGATCGAGGGCGAAACCCTTCTGATCCATCACCATCCACTGTACTTTACAGTGTACAATAAAATAGTACAGCTGTCAATGCTAAAGTCTTATTTATTTATTGGTACAGACTCGCCAGCGACATATAATTATACATTAGTATGGAGTAATTTATATGAAACGTGTAAAAACTTGTCTCTGCCAAATACAACATTGAAAAAATAAAAAACAAATTGTCGATTACATAAATGGGGGCTACCTACTTAATCATTTTGACCAGTAGTATATCAACTAGCTGGTTAAAATTAAGAAAAAAAGAAATCTTACGTGATCTCGTAATCAAAGTTGCTCTTAGTCTAAACACACTAAGATATCATTGTAAACCGGAATTATCAAATAAAAACTAATGATATGTTGAGTGACCTAGGGTGTTCTCCTTGCGGTGTATGACCCGGGCGTGCGTCATGCTGCCGAAGGGGTACTCGCAGCGGTCCGCCGGCGTGGGTATGTTGTGCGGTATCTTGCCGTCCATGGGGCACACCGTGTTCGGCGACTTGAAGTTGTCGCGGGCGGGCGGCGGCTCGCTGGTGGACGCCTCCGCGTCCGATATCAGCCGCCCGATGCCGCCGAGGTTGGACAGCAGCTCCGCCGTCGCCCCGTTGTTGCGACCCCCTGTGCTCGTGCTCGCTTCTGGAATTGTCATTGTTTGTATTTGTTACAAATATATTTGGGTTGGTACCCTCGCTAGAAATAAAATGTGATAGTAAGGGGGTTCAGTGAGCCCACCTGTATGATTCCGTGAATGAATGTCTTGCCGGAGACACGTGTACATTTTTATTTTCAATATAGAAAATTTCACTATATCATAAAAATGCTGAAATAATCCTGTCATGAAGCCGTTGTTTTAAGAGCGTTTAAAAAAAAGTTATCATGACCGATGAAATAGCCAAAAACGTACTTGTTAGCATATCGAAAAATTTGGTAATATTTTCAAGACACTAAAAAAGAGCTAGATTGCCCTTTTCGGGATAAATCGTAAAAAGTGGAGTTCACCTATTCTAAAAAGTGCTAGATCTAGCCACAAAAAGGCTAAAGTGGCAACACTGTGTGTGTGCGTGTGTATGTACCTGTGTGCGTGCGCGCGTGCGTACGTGTGTGCGTGCGCGCGTGCGTACGTGTGTGCGTGCGCGCGTGCGTACGTGTGTGCGTGCGCGCGTGCGTACGTGTGTGCGTGCGCGCGTGCGTACCTGGGTGCGTTGCGTGCGCGTGTATGGTGAGCTCGGCGCCGGTGCGCAGGCGCAGCGAGAGCGCGGCGTCCCCGTCCAGCTGCACGGAGAGGATGCCGAGCGCGCGCAGCTGGGGCGCGCCCGCCGCCGCCAGCGCGCGCAGCCGCGCCGCCGCCGCCACCGGCACCGACAGCGTCACGCGCACAGAGTTCCACGGCTCCACCTGCGACACCACACGGAGACAGTTACACCACCAACACGGTAAGCGTTCCACACCTCCACTGGGGACATAGCGCCAAGCCGCAACAGTAATAGTCCGGGAGCCGGCCGTATAAGTCCTATGGATCAGATACATGAACAACCGGTTGTAATTCCAGACATTGTTATTATTACTCATAAGATACATGAAAAAAATTGACGGAATAATAAAGTCTTCGATGAGTAGAATTGAGTTTTCAAAGAGGCTCAATTCATTCACGAACGGTAGTCGACTACAATCAAAGGACGCAAATTTCTTCATGTATCTGATCCATAGGACTTTTATACGGCCGGCTCTCCGTCTATAGGATGCGGAACATGACAAAGATCAGGTCCACCTGCCACAACGCACGAGATACGGAACATGGTAGAGTTCGACAGCTCCATCTGGACACGATCCACGCGGTTAGACGACGAACATCGTGGAGTTCCACAGCTCCACTGGGGACAGCGCGAGAGTCAGACACGGAACACGACAAATAACAGTTCCGCAGGTCGACCTGCCACAACACCACCACGCGGTTAAGACACGATACGCTAAAACAACCACTATTATTGTGAAAAGAGTTACACCAGACAACACGCGTGAGGCGAGGATTAGACGCTCAACATAGTAAAGGAGAATTCCACAGCTCCACTGGGGACACAGTCGCGAAACATTGGTTCCATGGCTTCACCTGACACAGCGCATGCGGGTTAAGCAGGAACATTGTAGAGTTCCATAGCTCCACCTGGGATAACGCACGAGGATTAGACGAAAGCTAAGTTACATGGCTCCACCTGGGACAACACGCACGAGGCGAAGGTTAGACGCACAACATAGTAAAGAGTTCCAAAGGTCCACTGAGGATATAGCGAGAAGGTTATACGCGAAACATGGTAGAAATCCATAGCTCCACCTATCACAACCCACGAGGGTTAGATGCAGAACATGGTAGGGTCCTACAGCTCCACTTGAGACTACGCGCAAGGGATTACCACATCTGTTTTTCAGCCAGTTTCAGCCTCATCTGGTGGATGATCACTTTTTATTTAATAATCGATTTTCGGCCATCACTACACCAATTTTAACCCATTGAACGCCGGAAATCCAGTCACAATAGAAAATCCATTGTCTGACAGCTTAAGGCGTCTAAGAGTTAAGCACTACGCAAGGCTATTGTGCTCGATGGACGTCAACAAAGTAATTATTGTTATGTATTAGAAAAATAAGCGAAGGACTTGAAAGCACTTGTTCGAACAGGTTATGTTATGATTTACATAACCGTCACAGGTGCAACATGTTACGTGGGTTCGACAGGTACATAAATTTATAAGGCCAATGACTTGTAAAACTTTACGATGCGATGACTTCTTGATTTTTAATTATTTATATATGTATTTTAATAACGTTGTATAGTAATTTTCATTAGCTCATCCATATTACTATTTTGATTTATTACAAGTAAAGGTATTGCATCATTTATTTTTCTCACAAAAAGCTGTTTTATTTCTATTCGTCATTGAAATAATAGAAAGATAATAATAAAATCAAATCATATTAAATTCCGCGCAAATATTTTAATAGATTTTTCATTGAAAATAAAATAAATCCGACCAATAATCCGAAAAATACAAAAATCTGTATCTCTGTTGTTTTTTGGTTTTTCGCCTTGATTTTTTTTCACGTTATCATGAATATCTAGGCAATAATTTTAATCAAAAATCATCATTTAAAAGAACACATATTTTTAGTAAAAAAAAATACAAAGATAAAGTTATACTAAATTTCATACAAAAAAAAATATGTGATAATAAAATATAAATCAAAGTTATACTTTTGCGTAAAATAAGTTTAAAATTGAATCACTATTATGAAACAAACATGCTTAAAAAATTTATTTAAATAAGGATAATAAAAAATAGCGCTTTTCCTACTTATAACTTCCTATTCCAACAATTCTTCAGCTTCATCAAACAATTTTTTGGATATAAAAAAACTGGGTTTATTTAAGCAAGATATAAGGATAGATAGATAAGGATCAAATATACATGTGTTCCTTTTTAAAAATATATGCAGAACGTCTTCGTTTGTTACTGGTTTGGAACACTTCCTTGCGCGATGTGACTTATTTTTCTTGTTATCTTTCTTTCTTTATTCGGGTTTCCTGTGCATCTTGGCATATAATTGCCCTATCAGGCAAATCTGCCTTATGCTCGATTGTTTTATGGCCATATATAAGTACTTTGTGGACCGAAGATGGTATATAGTACCAATTATATATGTTTATGTATAATTTTATTGCGCGGTTTTCAATGTTTACTGGTCAAATCTTTCTGTGGTTCCATATAATTCCGATGACATATGTAGTTTGAATAACATTGTTCTAACTATTGTTAAATTAATTCCGGTTATCCCTCCAGGACACTAGTAATTTTGAAACAATCTCCTTGTCGTATTTCCGTCATTGCTTTTACCGGAACCTTGAAGTGGTTTATCAGTGTGCAAACCAAGCACTTCCCGGTAACATTTTTGTACATAATTCTTCTCCTGTGAAGTTGCTTGTTTTGTGGAATTGTTGCTGAACACTTTTTAAAACATAAATTGTAAGAAATAATAAAGAGGATCATATAAAGATTTTTAAAAGTATGTTCATTTTAATTGTAGTTTTAACTATTAAAAGTTAATTAGTTTGGAAGTTACTCCAAAAATAGTGCAGGTAGCACTGGATGATGTATTTAATATTACTCAATCAACTTTTCTATCAAATATAGGGTTCTGCCATATAACTGCAAAAATGTTTTCGTCTACTAGTCGCAGTGGTACAAAGAATACTATAAACAAATAAACATCCCATATTTGTTCCATTTTTTTCAGGTATAGTGTTTTTTATACTCACTAAATTTGTTGAACATATGCTTCTATCATAGTAATAATAAAAAAATAAGGTAGACACTAAAATATAACAATTAAATATAATGTTTTATGACAACTAAGAAGAACGATAATTTTCGGGATATTTTTTTACGTTCCCTGATAGACAAATTGCTTCTAAATCACCATTGGCGCAAAAAACGCGCAAGTTTTTTTTTAATCTTCATGTTGCTGGATATGTGAGGTAACAAATAGAGTGATTAACTCGACACCGGCAGCCTTCGGCAAAAATGAAAACTCTAATTGAAAAAAATAAAGACTAAATTTTCCTTAAATCACTAAAAAAATTATAAATATATAAATTAAATATTTTTTAACAAAAATTTGACGTAGTTGCAAAGTTTACATTCTAAGCTATCCAATAATGTATTACACTAACATGCTTTCTTGGAAAACCCAATAGCAACACTCAAGCAATGAAGATTGCGCGTCGCGGTTGCTCAGATTTATAATTGTAAACCCATCGTTCGTCCATTATTGCTTTGGGAGGCGTACTGCTCACATCGAATCGTACAATATTCTATTTTAAATACACAAGTCTATAAGTTTATTGTGCTTATTATTGTCTTGAAGACATGAGCACATGGTAGGTAAACAAAAAAATCGTACCTATTCTACAAGTATTAGTGAAAAGAACTAATTTCAGAAAGTTTCTTCCTAGAAAGATTCATCATCATCATCAGCTCATTAAACGTCCTACCCGTATAGGGTAAAGATTAAACTTAAGACCCGTAAAGATTATACTGAAAAAATATTATTCATATTGCAGTATAATATGAGCGATATAAGATACTTTTGTAAAAAAAAAATTATTTTTTTAACCAATAGTATTTTGAAAGTTTTAAATAGCACATGGGAACAAATAATTTAAAAAAAAAGAGACTCTGGTATATGTATCAGTGAAGTCTTATTTTTAACACTTCACTGTTAACCGCAATAACCTCAACTGCTCCACCATAGTGATGAGCACAAAGGCTGTCAGCCAAAATAATAATTTATTCAATACCCAGGTATTCCACATATTAAGTAATTACAGGTACAATTTAAACCTTAAACTCAGCATTTAACAATGTGAGTACCTTGTTAACTTTGAGCGTATGCGGATGAGCTCGGCCAGTAGGGTGCGCAGCTCACTGAGCAGCCGCCGCAGGCGCTCCGGGAAGCGCGGGTCGCGCAGGTCGCCTCGCACGTCACAACACCCCGCACGACCCGCCGCCGCGCTGCCTACCCCATCGCTGTCCGCTGCCATACTAGAAACACAACAACGCAACAATCAACAGTGTTGCCACCTTAGTTTTAGAAATTGAGCTCTTTGAGAAGTTCAAAAGGGCTAGATTGAACATCAACAGATTTCTGTTTCAAAATGCTGAAATAATCATGTCATGAAGACGTTTTTAGAGCGTCTCAAAAGATCTTTTCACCAGTTTAAATTAAAGATTAAAAAAACCCTTATGAAAAAAGGTTACTATACAATAGATGAATATTTATCGGATAAAGATGTGTGGTCTTACACTTAAGTGTTCCAGTTACAAAATCTTTGTAATAAATTACTGTAAAACTATGTGTAGGTAAAGGACAAAACTGTAACCACTGATATAAAAAGATTAAAAGAGAAAACCGGTGGTAGTCACAAAAAAATATGATAATAATAACAATTGACGATTCAAAGTATCTGTAACAGATTTTAGATCTTTTTTCTTTCTTTCAAACTTCTTCATGAACAATGAAATAGAAAAAAGTACTTGTTAGTATGTCGAAAACTACATATTTTGGTAATATTTTCAAGACAGTGAAAAAGAGTTTGCCCGCTTCGGGCTAAATCCTTAAAAAAGGAGTCCACCTATACTAAAAAGTGCTAGATCTTGCCACAAAATGGCTAAGGTGGCACTGCCATCAATCAGCACTTGTTGTCAGCCTGTTATCAACTTTCTTTTTATGTTAAGAAGTGGTCAGGCAATCACCTGATAGCAAGTGATACGCCTGGCCATGACAGTGCGGCTTTGAAGGAAATTAACAACTGATAAACAGTTAATATTCTCCACCAATGCCGCACTGCGCCCGTCACCCGAGACAACAGATGTTGAGGCTCTTATACCGGGTAATTTCACAAGCCCATTTATGTCCCAGTACAGGTAGAGTGAAGATATCTCTGAATTACTTCCATGCAGGCTGACTTTCATTCCTTCGTTTCTCATTAATTTCTTAAAACAAGAGTTGTTTTACAGGGACAATAAAAGACTTGGTCTTAAAAAGGCTGTTTTCAATAGAATATGTTGGAACAATATCTAAGCGTTTTGCATGTTGCAATCAAATTTACAAATAAAAATAGCCTTTTTAGGGACAAGTCTTTTATTGTCCCTGTAAAACAACTCTTGTTGTTTTACAAGAAAATTTTTTAAATATAATAAATTTTGGTTAAGTTATGTTAACTGTTATTTCAATATATTAAACAGCCACTTGAAGTCTATTTTAATATAAAGATAATTATAAGAAATTTAGTCCACATTGCATGCCGTGGCAACCTATAAGTAAGGTGACACTTAGCTTTAAGTTTGTCTCTAATTTATTGTTGCTTGTACCAGTGTTTATCTTGTTGGTTGTCATAATAAATTATAAAAAATAATAATAATAATAATTTTTATAAAAAAAAATTAATAACCAATAATAAAAATAAGGAAAAGTTCATTTTAAAAAAATTGCGCTGTCTAAAAATAATTCAGCCCTGGTATCCATAAATTGTATTAATTAAACACATATACATTTTATTTTTTAGATAATAACTACATAAAACAATATATATCGCTAGTTAGTAATTGTATAATAATTAATTACTTAACCTATCATTCTAAATGTTATGTAACATTAAATTATAAGTAATAATTGGAATAAAATCCAAATCACTCATATTACACAACTGCTAACTAGAAAAAGCATTTATTTTTGTCAATTCATTCAAATAAATTTTCTTATCAGTGATGTAAGATAACCTTCTTACAATTATAATTACAGTAAATAACGTATATTATTCCTTTCATCATCATCAACTCATTAAATGTCCCCACCAACAGGCATGAGCCTACCCGTATAGGGTATACATGCCTTTAGTCATTAACGCGGGCCCAGTGAGGGGATACTAAATCCTCTGCACTATGAACATATACCTTTAAACAAGGGTAAATGGGTGGATTTCAAGATTTGTATGTTAACAGAAAAAAAATACTCATTTGAATTAAACATCATTAATTAAACACATCAAAATATATAATCAAGAACTTCTTTCTATAAACAGAAAAAGAAAACTTTAAGTTTATTTTTAAAGCATTTAATTACCTAATAGTGGCTTTATTTGAAGTAATGTTAGCATTCACAATGAATCCATAGTTATGTGGCTTATCTCATAATTCTTTTGTTAATTATAAATTTATTCAACTACTGAAAGTAAGGTTAACATACACCTGTGAGATGTTGATAGCAATATTTAGAAATCACCATATTAAATGGTTTTAGAAACAATATATTAATATTGCTCACTTGTTCACAATAAATTAACTAATAATCAAACTCTAAATGTTGGTACAGTACCATGTAAAATAATATTTATGTCATTAAAATCAGGAGAAGTCCCAGTGGGATGATAAAGTCTGGATGAGGGGTAAAAGCTCCCAGATAATAATTAGTTTTACAATAAGTAGATACAAATAATTTGATAATCAATTAAAATAATATGCTTCAATGCAAATAGTAAAGATTAATGTAAGAATCATTTGAAACAACAGTTTAATAATAAATAAGTAACTTACTGAAAAAAAATCAAATTAGGTGCCAATTATTGCATAATGTGTTCTGTAGTAGTTGTAATAAATTAAATATGAACTTTTTTCCATATAAAAAGGAAAACATTCAAGCTCTTTTTATTTTATTTTTCTTGGAAATATAGATGATAATGGATAATAATATCAGTAGTGGCAGACACATGTGGGTCTATTGCTAACATCCATAGATTGATAATAATAATATTTTAAAAGTTTGTGAAAGCTACTAGCTAGTACAGTTTAAATATAATAAACAAGCCAATATAGTTATTTCTTGTGTTAGTTTTATGAAAAACTAATTTTGAAATAACAAACATGAGACAGAAGAGTTTTTATTTTTCAAATATTCTTTTGTACACAGAACTTTTTAGAACCAAGTCTTTTTGTCTCTGTCAAACCACTCTTGTTTTAAGAAATTAGAAAACTAGTATAGCCCTACTAGATCATTAATTTGTATTAAAATATTAGGGACATTTACATTTTGGCTTAGAATTAAAATAAAAGTGTAAAATATGAAATACTAAATCAAAATTAGTTACATTCTATAAGTAACCATGGAAAAATCCAAAAATATAATTATCAAAACAAAACTGTTAGATAGTTACATTACTGAAGATTATTTTAACTTCATGAATTTAGGTTATTTAGGATTATATGCCACTATAAACAGGGTTTAGAGTAAACTAGGATACAAATAAATACTTATTGGTATGGTAAATGCTTATTTTCCTAGTAAATTGCTCTAGTATATGGTGGTAGAAAACATCTAGTAGGAATTAATAAACTATATGTTACAAGTTTTACCTATAAGCAAGAAAATGGTAATAGGACGAAAAGAATCAAAGTAGTAAATAACTTGGAAATTATGCATGGAACATTTCTTTAATCAACACACTTCAACAAGGTCGACGTTTCGAAAACATTGAGGCGTGTGTTACACAACCTTTTTTTAACCTTATCTTCCCTGTAAAACCATCTGGAAATTGGTTTACAGGGTTATGGTGGCAGGCGGTCGCCGCGATAGCCCTCGGCTGCCTGTCACTCGATGCACTGTGTCCATTTTGTGGATAACACCGCACCGTTTTTCCACTTCGCAAAATGTAAATAAACCAAAAAAACACTTACCTCTCATACAATGTCACATTCCGCTCAATTCCTCAAAAGTTTTATTCTCTTCTGTTCCAAATCATCCTGGAAATTCAATCGCGACATTACAATCCAGCTCGGACGCAAGGCAATATCGGTCCTATGGTCAGTGTCCACTACTCCAAAAACATATGATACAACACTATTGTCTCGTTCCAATTACGTCCGAGGCTATGTCCAAAGCCAAATTTTGAATTTTCACACTGGAACTCACGACTAGAAACACTAGAATTTCTTCAAGAATCTGATCCACTGATTTATGTTCCAGTGACGCAAAGCTCATATATCGTGAAGAGCAGCAGCCATTTTGAAATGTACGGGGAGTGCAGTCACGGCATGGAACATTAGCAGATTACAGCCGCTCTAGCCTTTCGCTACACTCGAAACTTGGCTGTATTATAAAAAAACTTTATGCAGTTTTCATTTTTACACTCTGGGGCACAAAACTTCACACCATTTTCTTATTGAAACTATCCAAAACAACCTAAGCGACATCCGATAATTCCAGCTTACCCCATTTGCATGACACACATAAAATACTAAAAAAACACTCAAAACACTGAAAATTGTACATAAAACGCGTCGCGCCGAATTATAAGAAGTTAAAGCATCGCATCAATATATGAGTTCGGTAGAAAAATCGCTAAAAAGATTGGTATAAATTTTACAAATAGTTAATTCGGTACGAACAATAACAACGGCCGCCATTTGCAATTTTCGACTTGACATGCGCACTGACTCGGGCAGCAAGTACACATTAATAAACATTTGACGGAGGTAAATATTTTGAGTACATTACTCTCTCTGTTATAGTTCTTTAGTTATACAAAATTTAATTTTATAATACTTAAATCAAAATGTTTCTAGTGTAGGCATCTATACTTTTGTCTTCATTTGTAAAATAAATATAATTATTAAAATTAAGTTGCTACAAAACGTTAGTACAAGGTTATATTTGGATATTTTCATGCTCTACTGACGATGGCTTGTGATTGGTGGTTTCTGTAATCTCCATGTTTTTAGAATGCAAATCTTAATTTTGATTGGTTGCCGCCATGAAACGTGAGCCACAAATCACTTCCTGTTTTTAATTAGCAATAAAAAAAATACTAATGCTAATAATAATCGTTGAAATATTTCGTATAAGTAATTATCAAGCAAAATAATTATTTTGTAAAGGTTTATAACTTTTCCAGTCTCAACTATGAGTAAAGTTTTATTTTCTATTAGCTTAACACAATATTTATTTCTTTTTCCAAGAGTAATTTGGAAAAATATAACAATAGAAATAAGACACGAGAATGCACAATAAAATATTTTAATTAAATAATATGCATCATTTCATGTGTTGGTTATCGGGCAAGGAACCTTTAGGAACCGACTGAAATAGACCTTTTCTTGCCATCTCATCAGCCCAATCTTCAAATTCCCCTTTCCTGGTAACAAAGAGTTAAAAGTATTAAATATTTATCAAAAAAATAAAAAAAACATGACTAAAAAATTTATATTCTTAAAATTTTTCGTCATACACATGTTCTCCTGTGGGATTCAAACCCACGACCTCTATATTTAGTGTAGCTGTGGGTATATGCTATGCTTATTGCGGGTAAGATATTCTCCAGCAGTATAAAGAAGCCTATTTGTTTATTCCGGTAGTCAGGTACCTTCATACAAAATTTTAATAAAATCCCTTCGTTAGGTCACGATAATGAGCGTAGCGCACATGGCGTGAACTGTGCCCGGGAAAACATCGCTTTATTTGTCTAAATAAAAAGGTTCTTTTTAATGATAAGTACCCTAAGTTTTTCCTTATTACATCAGCTACCTGCTAAAATAGACCCGTCCAAATCGGAGCAGCGATTTCAGAGATTACCCAGAACCTCAGAATAATAACTAAACTTTATTTATTATTCTATGCCCAAAACAAACAGACATATGTATTCATATGCATGAAGAAAAAATAGTTTGTCAAGAACAATTCCTCTAAAATATATATTAGGTTTAATTCGATTAACCAATTCATGTAGTCATATAAACGACAACATCTTTGCTAAGCGATTTGCTAAGCCATTACATGAAAGTGTAAAACCATAGGCAAAGCAACAATAGTCATAGTTCTCTATCTATGGTGCAATTAATATGTCAACCAATTGTCAAACAAAATTGTCTGAATCAAGAAAACTGATGTGTTGTGAAAAGTTAAAATATATTTTAAGCCTGTTTGTTGTTGGGGACTTTTATTTAAAGAAAAATACTGAAAACACCCACAAGTAGATGCAAATATCATATGTAGTGCGTAATGTAAAGTTTAGGAATTATGTATTTTATTGGTGAAAATAAATACTCTTCAATGAACTAAAACTGTCTCCAAAACTGGTAGGTATTGCTTTCTCTATTTTATTTAAAGTTATTGTAATGGCAATACACATTAACAAACAAAACATTGTGGAGAACTTTTAATAATATTCTATGGTATGTTAAAAGGATATTAATTTTGTTTTTTACCTAGTCAAGTCTATCTTTAAATTCATTAACCATAGTAGAAAACGATTCTGTAAATTTTATTTTTAAGGCATTTAATGTATGTATTTATATATATTGAATTACTTATAAAATAATATAAATAAGTTTTTTTTGGTTTTATTATAAATGACAATTTTTCTTTTTTTCTTTTGTTTGTTCTAGAGTGGTAAATTAGAAAAAAAAATCCTAATGTAACACTTTTTATGCTCTCTCTTCAACCTATCGCAGTCCACTGCTGGACATAGGTCTCCCCCATTTTGCGCCAGATATCCCGGTCCTCAGCTTTTCTCATCCAGCTCCCACCAGCGACCTTCCGCAAGTCGTCAGTCCATCGGGCCGGAGGGCGTCCTACGCTACGCTTGCCAATACGCGGTCTCCACTCCAGAACTCGTCTGCTCCAACGGCCATCGGTTCTACGACATACGTGACCAGCCCACTGCCACTTCAACTTGCTGATCCGGCGGGCTATGTCGGCAACTTTAGTTCTCTTGCGTTAAATCATTTCTGATCTTATCCCTAAGAGAGACTCCAAGCATAGCTCGCTCCATTCCGTTGCTCATCATCTAATAATTATCATCATCATATGATTTTCATAAACTGAGCATAAAAATATGAAATTTTGTGCTCAGTTTGTGGATTATCAAGTTGTGGAGACTTAACTGATTTCTGTAATAGAACATTTTTTATTTTCTATATATGAGTGAAACATTATTGTTTTTCTCAAATAAAAAATAAAGTATAAATAAAATACTTTGCGAGAGCTTGTACAATTAATAACAAATAAATATAATTTTATTTTTTGTGTCACTTCTTCCTCTCTTACATCTATTATATATGTCTTTAACTATATTGTTTATTATTATTTGAATTTGGGAGCTTAGTTAAAATTACACTGTCATGATAAAGTTATGTCCTTAAACTTACATCAAATTTGTAATATATATTTTCAAGTTTAAATGTTACAATGGAGCTTATGGATTTATTCAAATATTTTTTTTAAATCATAAAAAACATTGGTGAGCTACATACAAATAAGTGTTAAAAATATCTTGTGGATTATTGAGCCATTGCCATCTAGTCATAGAAAAGGTATATAATATGTATTGGAATCCAAACTAATCTTTAGAGCAAAGCTACACTTTAAACATGTGATAAACATTAAAAAGAATATAAATGCCATTGATGTAGGAAAAAATTATTTTTTTAACACTTCTTTCATTATTAGTTAAAGTCATTAAAACTCTAATCACAAGATTTTTTTGAAAATATAATTTACTTCAACTTTTGTGTCCACAAAGGATACAAAGGGTCAAAAAAATTACTTATTAGCTAAAACGCCGCTAACTGAAGAGTTCAATTTCAGTTCGGCTGATAATTAAAATTGTGCATAATTTTACACACTTTAAGTGATGTTTTCATTCAAAATCCCTTGATAATATCTTTATAAAAAGCAATATAAGAGTTGCCTTATCCAAAATTGTTTTACATTAAACAGGGTTTCTCAGTTCAATATCGAAAATTGTGCTCATCAGTTAACTGCGTTTTAATGGACGGCAGAAAAGGGCTTGGCATAATAGCAAACTTCTCAATGTTACTTGTATGGTAAAAAGGTACTGAAACGTGAAGACAAATTCTAGAAGAAAAATGCAACACCCAGAGTTGGTCCTAAAAAAGGCTATTATCTTTTATAACTTTTGACTGCAGTATGCAGATAGTATCGATATTTTTGGACTATTCTAATGAAAACAGCCTTTTTATAGACCAAGTAGTTTTTCGTCATTGGCCATCGCATTTTTCTGCGAATTTTTGCCTCATACTGAAATGCTCTACTATAATGTCAGATTTACATTTCACGGCTACTCACAAATAACCAAAAGATACAAACGCATAAAAGTCCTTGTAAGCGGCTATTCGGGGTCTTCCCACCAAGAAGTAATATGCTGCCCCGCCCAGGAAACTGAAGAGGAATGCCTGCGCCATCACCCTTGTGGTTTGCGACCAGTGCAGGCCCCGCATTATGGGCTTGACGCGGCAAGGGGGCGCGGGCGCCGGCGGCGGGCAGGCCTGCTGGCATACTTGCGGCGTGGGCGGGGGACATGCACTCATAGCCTGCAAATTGAACTAAACAAATCTCTACTGACATTTACACAGTCCCAAAACGCACAAACTAAGCATTTTGCTTGCATTATGGGCTCATTGGTGAGGATTGAATCCGTTCTGAAGGTCGCAAGTTCAAATGCAACCCCCACCAATGTCTATTCTAATTTTATCCGACGCTCTAATGGTGAAGGAAAACATCTTGAGAAACCTGCACACGCCTGCTAAGAAATTCAAAGGTTGTGCGTGAAGTAAGCCAATTCGCACTGGGCCCGTGTGGACGACTAAGGTTTATACACCCTATAAGGGTGGGCTCGTGCCCCTCGGTGGGGATGCATAATGAGCTGATAATGATGATGGGTAATAAACATCGGATGAGCATATATATTTTGTTATACATAGAAAACACCCAGACCAATACAAACAGATATGTTCATGCACACAAATGTTCGTTCTGCCGGGCATCGAACCCGGAACCCTTGGTTTAAGAGTCGCCACCCTAAACAATTACACCACATGGGTCGCAACTTTATTAATAAACAATGCAAGCATCTAATTATTATCCGTCAACAATGTTGCGCTGGTGACCCGAGAAGTCAGTGTTGAGACTCTTTTCCCGTTATTTTTTCTAGCTGCAGTACTCTCATACCAAAACACAGAAGTTCATTACTCTCCTATTTACGGGAAGATATCTGGCACTGCGGTGGTTTGTACCTCGACGACTCAGAACCAAGTCTACCACGTAGTGAATAATTGTATCCAATTTATCTTTTCCCAATTTGCAGAAAATTCAACACCAATGAAAAATGGCGCAAAGCTCACACGGCGGCAGCCACAGGCGGTCTCGGGAGCACGAGGGCTCCATGCGGTACACCAACACCGACTGGGAGGCCAAGGAGGCGGTGTACCAGCGCGAGCTGGACGAGGCGCGCGCCCGCGCCACGCAGATGGAGAAGACCATGCGCTGGTGGTCCGACTGCACCGCCAACTGGCGGGAGAAGTGGACCAAGGTGAGGAACGAGAGGAACAATGCTAGGGACGAAGCGAAACAACTCAAAATCAAGGTCGACGCCCTCACCAAAGAACTGGCGACAATCAAATCGGAGAAAGTCGATCTCGACCACCAGCTAGTCGACGTTAAACGGGACAACGAAAAACTTCTCAGCATAGGAGAGAGTAGGATATTATCTGGAGATTTGACAACCGAGGACGGTGTCGAATTGCGGAGAAAGAATCTCGGTTATGTGTCGCCGAACGAGCAGCCCTCGAGGCAAAGGGCCTCGTTGGACTCTCACAAATTCTCCAATGTCGATAGCGTATTAGCGAACAAATTGAGTGAGCTAAGGCTTCGTCTCGACGAGACATGCAAATGTTTGCAAACGGAGAAGGATCAGAAAGCATTCCTGATGGCCAAAGTGGAGACGCTCACGGCGGAATTGAACAATACTAAGATGGAGCTGAGCAACTGTGACAGGACAATGGGATCCACAGACTCTAATCATAGCGAAGTGGAAAGGCTACAGAATGAGCTGCAAGACGAGACAACGGCTAAACAGGTGCTCGAGGAGAAGATAGCAGAGTACAAGATGGAAATAGAAAGATTGAAGTCTGAGAACAATGTGCAGTGGAGCAAACGTGAGCTTCTGGAAACGGAGAATATTGCCATTTTGCGGGAAAACAAGAAGTTGTACGGTCAAGTATGCGAATTGAGGGAGCAGATACACAAATTGAACCGTATATCGGACGGTAGCGCGTACGGTGCCGCCTTCACCGAACATTCTAGACTCGACTCGAATATACTTTACGTGCGCAAGTCGAGTGTGAGTCCCAGGTCGCACGAGTCGAGCGATGGCTCGTCGGAGGCCAATCTAGCACCGTTTGATGGGAAAACTAACACGTCAGGCGAAGACGACGAATTAGCTATAGTCGAAAATGCTGAAAAATTATAAATAAGACTCACTTTTTACTATTATTGAAAACAACAGATTGTTTTGTCATAAAGCAACAACAAATTTGACAGTTGACAGTAATAATTTCTAATTTCCATGGGCATAATTTGAATTCGTTTTCTTCAAGTTTTCTTAATCAAAATTACATTAAATACTTTTTCTAAGTTTTCCCAGAATGAAACTCCAATCTCTCAATTTTAATATTTAGCAATAGATACTGTTGTATTTTAAGCAATAATATTATAACCCTTTTCAATAAAATGTTACGTATTGCAAATAAAACTAAACTCGCGTGCAAGTAAATCGACTCAAGCCTCAAGTACGCATAACAAGTGATATAACTAAAAATGCCTTATTATACCTCTATATAATGTTTTACATAATTAAAGCCTAGTAATTGAGCTTTAAAATGGTGTAAGTTGCATGAAAATCGATTCAGTAGTTTAGTAAAAAAGGTTAATGCTAATGATAATGTAAAAAATGTTGAAAATTCATACAATTTCACAGTATGGGGTTATTGTGTTTAAATGAAACAAAATGTGCGTAAGATAAAAAAAATATTCGTGTCAATATTTGGTATTCCCTCCTCTAGCTCTGATCACTGCTCTCATGCGATTCTTCATCGACCTTATCAACTTTTTAATGGATGATTGTGGTATTCGACCCCACTCTTCTACCAACGCAGTCTTGAGCTCATTGATGTTTGTCGGAGCTGGATTCCTCGCTCTAACTTTCCTTTTGAGCTCGTCCCATATGTGCTCAATGGGATTTAAATCGGGGCTGAGCGCTGGCCAATGCATAGTGTGAATTCCAACTTCGTTCAGGAAATCACGTGTGGCCCGAGCAGTGTGACATCGGGCATTGTCATGCATCAAGATGAAATTTTCCCCAATAAAGCCTTGATAAGGGACAACTTGATCCAGTAGAACATTTTCAATGTAACGATCACTGGTCAGACCTCCTCCCCGGCCTCCCCCAGGAACGAAAACAAGGTCCGTTTTGCCTTCTAAGGAAATTCCAGCCCACATCATGCAAGATCCGCCACCATATGCAACGGTTTCCACAAAGCAGCACTGTGAAAACCGTTCACCGGGACGACGGTATACCCGACCTCTCCTGTCGCTGCCATGGAGACACATCCTCGTCTCATCTGTGAACAGGACTGACTGCCATTGCTCTATGCTCCAATCCAAATGTTCTCGAGCAAAGTGAAGGCGTGCTTGACGATGAGCTGTGGTCAACTTCGGGCCTGTAGCGGGTCTTTTCGGAGTAAGGTTAGCTTCTTTCAACCTTCTTCTAACTGTCCACTGACTGACAGTCACCCCGCGAACTTGACGTAGCTCCTGCTGCACATCTACGCCGGTAAGGTGTCGATTTCGGAGAGAGGTCGAGACCAAAAACCGGTCGTCACGCTCCGAGGTGCACCGGCGTCGGCTGGTATTAGGCCTCCGAGTGAAGGCACCAGTCTCTTGAAACCTTCTGTATACTCTCGAGACAGCGGACTGACTCATATTCAAACGACGAGCGACTTCTCGCTGGTTCAACCCTTCTTGCAACAGGGCAACGACTTGAGCGGCTTCTTCAGGTGTTGTATCCATAATTTTCTTCAAATGACGGCTTTAATTTGCAGAGATGTGTTCAGGTCAACGTCTAATGAGCGACTGATAAGAAAAAAACGATTACAGGGGGTTTTATAGGGGGTTGTGTCGCGCAAGTTGTGAATAGAGCGCAGAGCAGTTTACGGGAGGTTGCGTTCAGTTGCATTCTAAGTACAAGTGTTTATTTAAATTACTGATATTATGCTACCATTTGAAAGCCTAATTACTAGGCTTTAATTATGTAAAACATTATATAGAGGTAAAATAAGTCATTTTTTAGTTATATCACTTTTTATGCCGCACTTGAGGCTTGAGTCGATTTACTTGCACGCGAGTGTATATGTTTGTACAAATAATGTAAACTAACTCAGGACTAACTGAAAATCACAATTACGACAATCACTTGTGTTATACCGAGTAAGCTGGAAAAAAATACCTACACATATAAAAAATATAAGGTATTATTTTTGCCTATAAGAGAAGAATTCTTAGATATATGTCACACAGAAAGAGCGATGGCGGCTGATTATCCCGAAAGAACAGGAAGATAATGGAGATAATCGCCGAGGGTTAAATAGAAACTGAAGCCTAGAAAACTTCGCTAACTGGCGAAGTGAGGATGGATCAGAGGTGCCCAAATAGTGAATCTCAAAGTCATGAAGGACGCCGACCTGTCCTAGATACCGAAGGAGGGACGCCGACCTGTCTTAGATACCGAAAGAGGGACGCCAACCTGTCTTAAATACCGAAGAAGGTACGCTGACATGTCCTAGATATCGAAGGGGGGACGCCGACCTGTCCTAGATACCCAAGGAGGGACGCTAACCTGTCCTAGATACCCAAGGAGGGACGCCAACCTGTCCTAGATACCCAAGGAGGGACGCCAACCTGTCCTAGATACCCAAGGAGGGACGCTAACCTGTCCTAGATACCCAAGGAGGGACGCCAACCTGTCCTAGATACCCAAGGAGGGACGCCAACCTGTCCTAGATCCAAGGAGGGACGCCAACCTGTCCTAGATACAAGAACATAAACATCAATTTAAACTGCTTAATTATTTGTATTTTAATTCTTGGAATACGTGGTAGTCAAATGTTGTTGTAATAGAATCAATTAGAATTAATCGTCGGCTCAAAATTAAGGTAAATAGAAAAGCTACTCGAAAATACGTAATTTAAATAGATAAAATACCTTTCAAATGTTTTACTTTAATTGTGTAAAACGTGCATAATGGGTTTTGTCTAGCTAATTTATAAATCACAAATAAGTTGCGTTTTTACAAAAGTTCGATATGTTGTGAAACCGGTTGCGTGTTTTCTAATAATAATTTTCGTTTAATTTGTTATAAAAACAATTTATGCATAGCATTTAAAAGAATTGCAACACAGAACAAATAGTGTATTTACAATTATTCGTTACTTATCAAATTGTCAGCTACTATTGAACGCGTTAAAATGAATCGCTAACTTATTAGGCAGATACTTCGAACCTCATGTTACGGTTTAATAAACAAAGTATGTAGTTAAATTGATTATTCCACTTATTTCATTAAATGTCTAGCTTTTGTAAAGCAGTATTTTTTTAGATGAAGTTTGTTATTGTAAAATGTAAAATTTTCATTCCATTGTACTTAATAAGTAATTCAATCATAATCACCTCTGATATGTTAAAATATAAGAGTTTACTCAATAAATGGGCCCAGTACAGTTGAACAAAATATTTATTTTTATATAAATATCATAGTAATGGATATTATACTATTTTTATTTTCTATCCATTTATAAATAGCATTTAAAACAAAGCACCGAGGAACGAATAGTGTATTAAAAATTGTTCGTAACTTAGAAGTATATTCATACTTTAAAAATAGTTATTAAAAATCAAATTGTCAGCTGCCATGCATTTATAAAATTATCTTAACGTAAACAAACTTCACAGGTGAAACTTATATGCACTTACTTGCATATAAGGAGTTCACGCCACTGCCTTTGTGTACTAGTAATTTTACTACTTATCTTACTGCTACGATCACGAATATATCTGAAACATAACTGACATGTGAAATAGGTAAAATTTAGACGCCTGCGCAGTGGAATTTCAAAGGTCTGCTTTTATGTTTGAAAAAAAAACATTTAATAACTCATGCATCACTACTGCGAGTGCTAAAATGTTCCAAGTGATTATTTTATTTAATTCATTCAATAAATCCGTATTCCTTTTACTATTTAACGTATTGTAGAAATAATTTACACTAAGGCCTAAGTACCAAAATGTATAATAACTTTTTGATTAAATTTTTGTACATTTATTTAGGTTTAAGTATTTATTTATTGCTTGGCTTGCCTTAAATTACTTTTTAAATGTGTTTGTAATTAGCAATAAATTTAGACTGAGCTTTGTCGCTGTCGTAAATATTATATTTANCTGTGCCTTATTACTATACAAAATCTTAATACGTAAATAAATATATTCCATGCAAAATATCAACTTTGAGAAGTGTATGACAAATTCTAAGAGTATGCAGTTTAAAATGTTATCGCCTGTATGTTGAACTTATTCAGTGTAATCCCTGTGATTTTCCAAATTGATCATCAAAATCATCAGCTCATTAAACGTCCCACCGAGGGGCACGAGCCTACCCGTATAGTGATAAGGCCTTAGTCGTCCACGCAGGCCCATTGCGGATTGGACGACTTCACACCAACCTTCGAATCTCTTCGCAGGCGTGCATGAAGGTTTCCTCGCGATGTTTTCCTTCACCGTAAGAGCGTCGGATAACGTACATATATTTTTGAAAATTCAAAACATGTACGGGATTTGAACCTCAGCCCTCCGGTAGGAGGCGACAGTCCACACCATTGAGCCATGGACGCACAAATATATTCCATGCAAAAATACCAACTTTGAGAAGTGTATGACAAATTTGCGATTATGCTGTTTAAAATGTTATCATACAATGTAATGTTATAAATGTTATCTAATAGAGCAATGAAAGTATAATAATAAGTTTGATAAAGCCTAATTCAATTTTAAAACTTAAACCACACTTTTTTCGACAAAATTGAATTTTCCTAAATGTTCGCTTTGTAAAATCACCACATAAGAACTCGATGACAAAATCTGCGCTTGCCGACAAAATACGAGCCTAATTCCGCAATTATTATCGTCATCTCTTAAAACAGTGTTACAATAATATTACTTCGTCTTTTCTGGTACAAAAATGCTGACGTATCATTATAACAATACTGTTTTAAGAGATTGCGGTAACCCCCTGTATGGTACAACTAGTTTATTCGTGAATAAAACCTGTAACATATTACCCTACGTAGTACCTACATAGTGCTTTGGGAGACAGTCAATTCGTTGCCTGCATCTAGTTGATTTTTCTTACTATCCTTGCAACTTGAGAAAGCGGTATCTTGGACATTATTACTTGTACTATATTAAGTCTCAATCAAGCAAATAATTAAAATTTCTTATGTACCTAAAGTGTATTTTGCACACGTTATTTTAAATTTTGGTATCAAACAGTTACTGCTCGTACCTAATGATAACTTCTTATTTGTTTATAGAGATCCAGTATAGAATTGAACGCTACATACCTTTGCAGTATATCTGTATTTTTTCGAATTCAACGAGCGAGAGGTATTAATACTTTGTATTCTGCTCAGATGATTACCCTGTTTCGTGTCATATTGATATTACCTTCCTCCTCCTAATGCATAAAGCTTCAAGTAAAAGATAAGCTGTGGAAAAGCTAGTCTTTCTCTAGAGTAAGGTTTCATAGTAAGTTTGAAAATTGAACACCCACGCCAAATCTGCTAGTGTTACACTAACCTACTTGCCACTTAGTAAAATTTGAGAAGCGTCAGTGTAATCCAGCGTTTAATCCGCTACAGTTAATTAATTTACGCCACGACACCTCTAGGCCGTCTCCATTCGCTCAAAGCTGCAGCAATTTACAACGTTTCGCTTCGGAGTTGTAACTTAATCGAGTTAATGATTTTGCTAAAATAGAACTTGTTTTGAGGGTTTTGGTTGTTCAGTATCATTAGCATTATGATGAGATCTATCAGTCGCTATTATGTCAGCTATGTTTTCAGTGTTTATTTATTAATCTAACATGACGTACAGTTTACAAGGCTGTTTCGCGCAATATATTTTTTATATTTGGCAGCTCATGGGGATGACTTTAGTGGAATTTATCGTAACCAGCTTGCAAAAACTTTACAGAAGTAAATTGAACATAATATTTCGTTCGACACAATTGTTAAGCATTTCATAGAGTATGCCATTTTTATAATATTTGCAAGTATTTAGTACACATCATAAGTATTTATGCCATGGTACTTAACAAGGCAAAAAATAGTTGCTATACTTTAACATTGACTACACAAATATAGGTACTTAAATTCAAGGTGCTCTATTTAATAATGTAAGGGATGAAAATGCGAATTTTATAAAAATATTTGATCCTGTATAAATATTAAAATAATTTATCCTTTGGCATGACTATCCTTTATTTTAACCCAACATCCTTATCGTATTCCTGTAAATTTGCTTTCATCTTCAGCCATCACTGCTTCGAACACAGACGTCACAAGCAGTCGTTTTTAATAAGACAGCAAAACATCAAAGCAGCCACAAAGCACTTGAATTACATCGCGTCGAGAAACACGATTATAACAATGTGCTCGACATCAAAAATCCTTTCATTACGTGTTTGTGATATTGAATGAAAGCATTTTTACCTGACGGTGGTAACGTCGTGAGGGGATTCCTTTGTCGACGGCTGGACGGTAGGTCAGGTCGGATTCTTTGCAAGTTTCGCGTGAATTGCGAAGGTACGTACGCCATTCAGGATTGGCGTACTCGTGTATGGGTGCCAGGGGCTTTTGGGGTGTACGGTGTTCTCAAACAAATCTAACTTACGTAATTGACATTGTGAACACATTGATTCATATATAACTTTTTTGACACAAGAAAATTCTATCGTATATACATACATAAGTATGTATGTTCAAACATCAACAAGTGTTGATGTTTCCTCCAAAGAGGTAATCATTGTCTAGCAAATATACACTCGAACTGAGTACACACCATTGCCAACATTTACTAAAAAGTCGCATAAAGCACCATAGTCTTATTCAGTTGTGT
>PQWD01000380.1:103269-114549 GCA_019425675.1 Leucinodes orbonalis | reverse complement strand
TTGAATTTATTCGTATGCGTTCGCGGGTTTGCTCAGGTATTTTCTTTACCGAAATAGGGTCGGATAAATTCGAAAGACATTGGGTACATGGCAGGTTTTGAATCTGCACCCTCGAGATCGGAAGGCAACTGTCCACACCAATTGGCCACAGACGCTCTTAATTTATTTTTTAACAGATAAAACAGATATATCATAAAGTTGTAACCTATTATTTTGGTTTTTATTAATTTGGTACGTTTTTTGTTCCCCTAGAAAATAAATTAAATTTACAATGAATTAAATTTACCTACCTAAAAATCAAGAATGTAGTTGTGTGTGTAGGATATATTAATTTGTAAATAAAGAATAGCATGACAATTATTCCTTTTAATTTGCTATATAGGTATAATGTCTTCATTATTTACAACATCTAATTAAAGAAATAAAATACCAACCTATATATTTTAATCGATTAGCCATTAAACTTGTATTTTGGTTTAGTATTTGCTTATTATAAATATATAAAGTAACTAGTTGACCCCTTAAGTTAAAAATCACTGCGTATAAATCACAGACATCCGAATATACAATTAGACTGGACAAGCCGCCAAGTTTATAGGCAGTCCCAGTGTCGCAATTTCTTTTCGGTTCTTGCCTGTGAAAAGTTATTATATTTCTTGGTAAATTTATTGATTCATTGCGATGATGGCATGTTACAATTGCACAGGATGGCATTTTGGGAAAAAATGGTGATTTCTTCTAATATTCGTGCGTCTTGACTCGTCTCACAGAGCGTAAACTAGCAGCCAGTGTATGCTCGTTGAGCTTACATTTGTCGCACTTAAAAACGCGGCTTGCCCCATCGCCTGTATTGGAAAATCTGTGGTATAAATATCTCACCGGGGTATTCACGCATAGGTGAATGACACTAGTGGTCATTGTATGGAACCAATCATAGTTAATATGTTAGACTATTTACTCCTTTAAGATACACCTATTATTACCGATTCTTATCCAGTAATAATAACCAGAGCTTGCAAAACGCATGCACCAGCCTTCAAACATAATGAAAACCACCTTCGAAGCCGAATTACGTTAACGTAAGCTATTTAATTGCGGAAGGCGGCGCCTCCCCACTACTCCGGCCCGCCCTCCGCCCCACCCTATCCCCCCCCAACCCCAGTACGTACGGCGTGTAATTAATTCTATTCCCTGTTATGCCTTGTTTTAGACAAGTTCCTGGACTATTTTGTGCTGTTACTTTGTGGTTTGAATGCTGTTTTGTATAAACGTACTGGTAATGTTTGGATTTGTTTGTTGTCATAATACGCTAGATAATACATGTATTTTCGTCTAAAGCCTGTAACGGCCCACTGAAATGCATAGGCCTTCCCACACAGTATGGCTATCGGGAAATTTTAAATATTATTCAATTACTTAATGTGGCTTTAATTCCGATTTGAAAAAACATATTTTTAATAGTCCTACTTAGATAAACAATAAACTGCACGAAATGCACAATCACGAAGAAACGTCAGCCAAAAAAATGTCCAAGCCGCACGACACATACACATCATCATCATCATCATCAGCTCATTAAACGTCCCCACCGAGGGGCACGAGCCTACCCGTATACGGTGATTAGGCCTTAGTCGTCCACGCGGGCCCAGTGCGGATTGGACGACTTCACACACAACCTTCGCATCTCTTCGTAGGCGTGCATGAAGGTTTCCTCACGATGTTTTCCTTCACCGTAAGGCACGACACATACGTTTAGTTATTATTATATTTATATTAGAATATTATTCATTTAAATTTTGATCTTAACGTGTCTCAGTAACGGTACAAGATAAAAGCACGCGCACGCGTATCATTATAACATGTGAAGAGCCACGTGATTAGGAATGAACGTTCTGCCTTACTGACGCGATGGGCAGGTCTTTGCCGGGCTACTTCCCATTTGGTAAACCTCAAATTACCTATACTTATCAAAAAGTTGCGTTTCGTAAACATTTCATTTCTTCATACATTTAATCCCATTTGGTAAACTTCGTTACTATTGTTATTTTTGTACGGTACAGTCAGTGTCAAGTTAAATTGAAAGTAGATAAAGGTTTTTAAAAGCTTTACAGTATTAAGATAGATTCTTGATCAACAAAAATCGGTTCATGTCTGTCAAAAAACCATATGCCGCAAAAAAAGGAACGTACTCAATTTTGTTTCTGCTTTAGATAAACAAATTATAAATACATACATTTATTATTATTTATTATTTAATACACATAATTAATACATACATTTATTATTATTTATTATACATTTTATTATTTATTATAAATAATTGCTTTGATTAATTTCATTATATGAAATGACATCAAAACGAAGGAAAAGATCCATCCGAAACGATATACAAATTAACAATCTACTTGGCGATTCCAAAATTTGAAAAAATAATTGACAATTTTTTAATAAATTTATAATGTTATTGGCTTTGTAGTGTTTCTTTTTAACTTTGTAATTTTTTAACTACATATTGTTTTTGTTTATATACCAAATGATTAGTGTTTATTATTCATAGTTGATTTTGCATGGTTTATAATTGTGTATGGTGTGAATCCGACTATTGATGTGGGATTAAAAATATATGACAACATTATTATTATAAGAGCGTCGGTGGCTCAGTGGTGTGGACTGTCGCCTTCCTACCGGGAGGGCTGAGGTTCAAATCCCGACACGTACCAATGTATTTTCGAATTTTCGAAAATATATGTACGTTATCCGACGCTCTTACGGTGAAGAAAACATCGTGGAGGAACCTTCATGCACGCTGCGAAGAGATTCGAAGTGTGTGAAGTCGTCCAATCCGCACTGGGCCCGCGTGGACGACTAAGGCCTAATCACCCTATACTCGGGTAGGCTCGTGCCCCTCGGTGGGGACGTTTAATGAGCTGATGATGATGACAACATTATTATTACTTTCGTATTATATTTTACTTACTTGACTGTACCCATTTCAACAGAAAGTTTACTAAATGGGAACTAACACATGAAATTACTGAAATGTTTTCGAAATGGGAATAAATGTATCAAATTTGGAATGTTTACCAAACGCAACTTTTTGATAGGTACATATTAAGGTTTACGAGAGGGAAAGTTTACGAAATGGGAAGTAGCCCTTTGCCGTGGACACTTTTTTAAGTGACCTTTTTTCCATCTAGTTTGTTTATGGCTTACCTTAGTAGCTCCGACAAAAGTCAAAAACATTTATTTCAAATTAGGCTTACAAAAAGCACTTATGAACGTCAAAAAATATACAAAAATATAATAAAAAACGATTAAAATACTAAACTAAAAATATGAGTTTTGATGCTTTGAAAAAAAGCGCTTCAGTGGTTTGGCCTGTTGACTGACTGTCATTGCTAGATTAAACGATACCACTTCACTCCGATGAGCCGTCTGTTCGATTTCCCGGTGATCGAACTCGGGACCTGTGATGCATGTTACACTTTTAATAGCCATAATACTCAACCATTACACCACATAGGTCAACTTATTGTTCTAAGACTCCATTTTTTATTACGTAAAAAAAGGTATTTTTTTTCTATTTCATTATCAACCATCTTTGTTTATTTAAAAGAAAAAATAAATTATCAGACGCTAAGAAAGCTGTCAGGCTAATAAAAGTATGTATGTATACTAGTAATGTGTAGTGGATTCAAACTAGGGGCAAAACTTAGAAAGTGAAAATTTAATCATGTTGCAGTGTTATAAAACCTGTCCAATTTTGATATTGAATTCAAAATTATTCAAGAAATACAAATCGCGAAATTATCTGTTAATAATTTATGATAACTTCCTAAATTTAAAAGGAAATTTAAATTTCAAAACTATGAATTTCAGTAAAATTCATTGGTCATTTTATTCAGTCACCAGTGGCGACAATAAGTTAAAATCTGGCCCTGGATATACTAAGTAAAGATGATGACGACCCATCTGGTGTAATGGTTGAGACGTCGGCTCTTACACCAAGGGTTCCGGGTTCGATCCCCGGGCAGTACAAACATTTGTGTGCATGAACATGTATGTTTGTATTGGTCTGGGTGTTTTCTATTATGAATATAAGTTTTGTTTATCCGTTATTTAGTATGTATATTACAGGTTCTCGAGTGGCGTCCGCGTAACGGAAAACGAAGCGTAGGCCGACCCCCAACCAGATGGTCTGATGATCTGGTTAAGGTGGCAGGTAACAGATGGATGTCAACTGCAAGGGATCGGTCCGCGTGGAAATCATTAGGGGAGGCCTTCGTTCAGCAGTGGACTTTCTAGGTTGTAATGATGATGATGATGATGATTACAGGCTAATGCTTAGTTTGGGGCTAGACGGCGCGGTGTGAATGCCAGGATATTTATTTATTATAATTCTTGGTGAGCCTGGTAACCAACACAATGTGGTTGCAGGTATACGAGCTGGAGCGAAGGTTCAAGCAGCAGAAGTACCTGTCAGCACCTGAGCGGGAACACCTAGCCTCGCTCATACACCTAACGCCGACGCAGGTGAGTGAACCATTGACCCTAACCCTTTCAATCGATCAGCTTAAAGTTGTGGGAGTGCCAAGCTTTGAGCACGGTTGGTCCGGCTCGACCCGGAGTGCAGTGGCGTAGGTTTAACCTAGAAGCCCTTTAGCAGAATATTTCCCAAATATTTTTAAAAAACAAAATTTAGAAAAAAAAAATTTTCATTTATTTTAAGGTTCCTTTTCCAGATATTAATTGAGATCAGCAGACGACGTAGAGGCTTTGTTAATCAATCATTCATCTAAGCAGCCAGTAAAACTCAACAGAAGACACTATCAACAAAATAATTATTAAGCTTTAGCAAACACGAGTAAATATTTCTTTCTGTGGGTAATTGTGTACCAAAATCCTTCGGTTTCTCTAGTCTCTAAAGAGGTCAACAGATTTTGCCCGTCAAGCTATTTATTTTAAAAATATCTTTTGTCCCAAAATTTTTTTTTATCTAATAGATAAGACAAATTTCCTTCAAAAGTTACTATTTACATTCTTATTTCTTGATATCGTGTAAAGTGACAGCAGCAGTGTTGTATTGTGGCATCATTGAATGTGGGAAAATCGCGACCCAACCCCAAACAGCCTAAGGGCACGACACGTGTAATAAACACTTGGCAACAATACGGCTTGCGTCACCAGTAAGCGGTGTAACCTATCGGCGGTCGCGCCCGAGGCGACTGTTGCCGGCAGACTTCCATAAATCACATGTAATCGCCATCAAAGGCCCGGTTGGTAACCCCTGCACCGCCCACGCCCCGGGCGGCCCACTCTCGTTTGTTATTCCAAGCACAGTGTGATATAACATACCACAGACAACCGTTACCTCGTTAGAAGCCATCTTGTTTCACGCGCCGATACAACCACCAGTGGAATCCCGAACTCGCTTTGATTCTCGAGGGCCGTCGCGGATTTCTGTTTCCTTTGATTTTTGCCGTGGCATCTCCGGATCTGTGAGCGCACGCTGAGACCAATTTATTAATATCTGTCACCGGCACGCGCCCCGCTCCGTTTTCCCACATCCGCGAATTCAAATCCTTCATAACAAAGACTCAATAATCTGGGCCGTGTCAATATAAATTTCATAAACTCGCTGTGTAACCCCAACAAAGGCCCGCAAACATCCATGAATAATCTCCATTTTGAGGGTGTCAACACCATTTCCCGCGCGTTCGAGTTCGCGCCAAAACAAACGTCAAACTGCGCGACACGGGAACAATGGCGGGCGCGTTAATTCGCCGATTATAATGTGGTGCATTGTCATAATGTTAATTGCTTCTCGTGTTGACACGCACGCCGGGCACCCATTGTGGTACTAATACCTCGAGGAATATATTAATTAATTTATAGGACAAACAATCAATTAGATATGCATGATAATTTAATTAATAATTATAAATTATTGGAGTCAAACACTGTATTTACAGTTTTACCTTTCCTTTAACCTTGTAACAAACCGAAGTTAAAAAAGGACTCGATACAGTTTATGTGGGTACTTACTACGGCGTATTGGAAAAAATAGCTATTTTCTTTATCAAGTTACTTCTCGATTAAAAAAAAACAACAAAGTTGTATAATAATCCGCTTAATCCGTTACAATTTCTTAAATCCGACATTACTTCTAGAAATTAAAGAAACTCCATAACAAACGGATCTTTAATCTTCAAACAATATTTCCTTTCCCTTATAAAGACTAGCAAAATCTAAAACAATAAAGCAGCTTTAAACAATGAAAAGTTAATAAAACCACGAGGAGCGCGCACAAACGCTGGCCATTAGGATTATGAAGAAATCAAAGTGACATTTACATTAGGAAATGGCGGGCCCTGGAGAGAGGGGTCGGGAGGCAGAGCAGTATCAACACCGGCTGGTGGAACATCGAAATTTACTTAGGTTAAATACGCGAAACGCGAGCCCTCTGTTTGCGAGGAACATCAAATAGAGCGGGTCCGACTGCGGAGTGCAGATGACGAAAGTAAACTGAACTAACAGTCTAGTGATAAATAGTATCAAATACGTATTGTGATCGTGTAATAATTTACATCAAATTAAATATTTTTTATGAAACAAAACCGCAGAAAATAAAACGGTGTAATTCGACGATTAGATTAGTGTTTAGGCCGTTCAAACTTTTGGAGATTCCAATTTCCTTTTAATTTTTTCTTTTTTAAATTTATATTTTTTTTTTTTTTTATATACTACTTCGAAAAAAAGGAACTGTAGGTACAGCTTAACATCTGCGTGACTATTTTTATCTACTATATAAAAATAAGGCGGGTTTTCCTTCCTGACGCTATGACTCCAGAACGCACGGACCGATTTCCAGGCAAATAAATTCAGGAAATAATCAACAGAAAAGCGAGAAAATCTTTTTTTCACATACAGTGACATCTCTGATACATAGCATGTACTACAAACCAATATTTTAAGTAGATGGCATCTTTTGATCACCAAACGAAATGTTACATAAAACGAAGCCATCTGGTGGCGAACGGAGTTCGCTGGGTTTGCTAGTTATTTATAATTTTTTGTTCGCAACCGTGAATAAATAGGTACTTACCTACCTAAGTCATTATTAGTTTTGCAAAAACCAAATTGAATAAAAGGACCTAATTATGTTTTAAGACGCATTCACTTAATGCATTGTAAAAATATTTTCATCATTGACCTTCTTTGTGCAATACAAATTTATGTATTTATTGCGCAAGTATCAGCACGTAAAATTTCACAAAGTCCCAGTTCTACCTATTCATATTTTTACAATTGCAACTGATTTATATAAAAAAACCTATTATGACAAATGGGAAAGTGGGTGGACTAAGTGCAAGCGACTTCGCGGCTTAACCTCAACGTGAATATGCAAATGAATGCATTCGGCTGCACCAAATGCATTCCATTGCTTTTAAAAGTTCTAATGGATATAAAAAATGGGAAGAATAAATTTAAGAAATACTTAAAAATAAGTAAATATATAAAGAGAACAAAAAAAGAATTAAGAAACAAAAATCATTTAAACATAATTTGCAATAAAGGAAAGAACGCACAGATTTACTTGACAGTTAAGAATTATATAGTAAGAAATTAGAAGAAAGCAGGTTAAAGCAGGATAGAGTATGTTAGAAACTATTCAAAATTATTTAAAAGGTTTGCGCAGTAGCTAAAGCTATCTATTTTAAAAATAAGATTATTAAAGCTACTAATAAATGTAAAACTGTGTGGAATATTATCAACAAAGAGACTTGTAAAAATAAAAAAACAACAAAACAAGATCTCTCTTAAAATTGATGGCAGATATATTGATACTAACTCTGAGGTGGCAAACGCATTTGAAGATTTCTTCACGAATATCCCAGTCACGATTACTAGTTCTTTAAATTCAAGTTCGCATCTTGCAGTCTCCCTCCTCAAGGCACATGTTGATGAGTGCAAAACGCCTTTTAAATTTAATTATGTCAACGCGGATATCATTCTTAAAACTTTCAAAGATTTAAATATGAAAACGACAGAGGATTTTGGGGGATATCGGTAGATATACTTAAAAATATAATACAATCTATCGCTCCTCACCTAGCTATAATATTCAATAAATGTATTGACGATGGCCAATTTCCTGATTTGATGAAACTTAGTAAAATAATTCCAGTATTTAAATCTAGAGAAAAGAGTGACCCGTCTCACTTTAGGCCTATCTCTATTCTGCCTGCACTCAGCAAAATATTTGAAAAGCTTATATTCAATCAATTGTTATCCCACCTTAACAATAATAAAATATTGCATAATAAACAATTTGGATTCACGAAAGGCAGATCTACTACTGCAGGAGTGGCATTAATCAAACATATTTTTGAGGCATGGGAGAACAAACAGGATGCTGTAGGAATATTTTGCGATTTGTCGAAGGCGTTTGATTGTGTAAATCATGAAAGGCTTCTTATGAAGTTGGAACATTACGGGATCGTTAATGATTCTCTTAGTTTGATTAAGTCGTACTTAACGAATAGAGTTCAGAAAGTACATGTCAATGGAGCTGATTCTTCTGGAGCCCCTTTATTGATGGGCGTGCCACAGGGTTCAATATTGGGACCTTTGTTGTTTTTAATTTACATAAATGATCTCGTTTACTATTCACAAGATTTATGTGAGACAGTATTATTTGCTGACGATACATCATTAATATTTAACGTAGATCAACATAGTAATCCTTTGACGATGTAAATAATATAGTTTCTCGGGTATTTTACTGGTTCACATCAAACAACTTAATTTTAAACTCTAAGAAAAATAAATGTGTGAAATTCACAATGCCGCATGTAAGGCAGGTAGATACAGCCATCACTATAGGTGGTGAACCTATGGAAGAGCGCGAGAGACACTTCCAAAGTAAAAAAAAGTGTGTCCCCTCTAATTTCTAAAATATGGGGTTGATAAAATCGAAAAAAATATATGATGTACATGACCATAAAATCTAACAACGAAATTTAGTTTGAACGATTTCTGGTGTGTAGTTTTTTTATACGTCATAAACGGTGAACCACTACTTTTTCATATTAAAGCTTTAGTAGGTGCCTAAGCAAATAAAAATAATTTTATTTTATGTTACTTGCTGCTGCGGAACCCGTGCGAGTCCGACTCACGCTTGGCCATTGTTTTTGCTTTTATTTTTTTGAGATCCCTTTTCCCGTTATACACTTTACTTTTAATACTTATGACTGTTCCTAGCGTAGGGGTGAGAGAGGTTCGGAAATTACTAGATGTCTTAATCTTACTAAATCTACCAAACCTATTCTGCTTCATTTTGAACTTTAAGCCTACCTACCTTAAGGTCATAAGTATGAGTTTGGTTGTGTTATTTATTGAATACTGTGACTCAACTCGTTTAAGGTGTATGCTGATTGTCAGCCTACTATCATAGGATGAACTGCCCTTAAATGGCATGACAAATGTGAGACAAAATAAAACTGATGTGACTTAAACGGCGACTACCTAAGTATCGGCCGTACAGCGCGCTCAATGGTAATCGGATACGGTGCGCACGCGCATCGCACAATATCTGTTGGTGTGAAACCAAATAGCTGCAATTTCTTTAACTATAGGTATTTTTTTACTACTCAATAGAGTCATATAATCAAATTGAAAGTGTCATTTCTATAGATACTAGTTAGGTACGCGACTTCGTCCAGGTATAAATAAAAATATATCTAATGTACCTACTCTTTATTACTTTAGCTATCAGTGAAAGTTCCGTGGAAATCAGTGCAGCCGTTGTAATAAAGACATGGATATATGTAGTAAAAAGCGATTATTTTTATAATATAAACAGTTACTTATCTATATAATTTGTATTTTCACATTGTTTTAATTATAGACCCAATAAAAACGTCACATAAATTAAAAGCTATTCAAATAGTAAGTGTCCATATTTTTAATTACAGCACAGATAAGATAATATATATTATAGCAAGCCATTCAAAGCTGCAATCACTCAAGTCATTTAAGCTCAGTAACATAACAGTAAATAAAAAAATATTAATTAAAAAGTAGGTTAAAAAACTTGTATGCGGAAGCACTCAACAACTCCCAGCATACTCAACAGCCGGCTAACAGCTAAAAAAAACAAAAGCTACTGGCACAAATGCGCATCCCTTATTGTCTCTGGGCGATCGCTTGTCTCTGGTTGAGCGGATGCGGGCGGTAATGGAGCCAATGAGATAATGTGGCCAGAGACAATGCCCTGCCAAAGTAGGTATTCTCAGTGGGCGATAACCTCCCTTTATGTACAGTGACTTATGGAGAATTAAGGCCCGAAAATTCTGCTTTCCAAAACAGTATTACTGTAATAATACGTCAGCATTTTTGTACCATAAAATGCGAAGTAATATTTTGTAATACTGTTTTAAGAGATGGTAGTAAGCCGTCTGGTTAAGTTGAAGGTTCTCCGCTGAAGGTCGGATTTTGATGCGGGCTTTTAGGGTTTCCGTGCAATGGCAAAACGGAAGCCTATAGATTCTCAAGTCTTCTGTCTGTCTATCCGTCCCGAATTAAACACTGCTTTTTTTTCCGAACTATAAGCATACACCTATTCAAACTTGTAAGTATATGTATCTGTGAACTATTAGGTTTTGATCGAACTTGAAAATACTCAATATATTTGGGGTTCCCCATACATTGACACTGCATGGCCAAATTTTTTTTATTGTGAAGGGTATCAATGTGTAGTCTCTTAGAAATGATATTGAGGTTTTAATATATTTTTTTTATAAATTGAATATTTTCGCGGAGACACTTCCAACAGTTGAAAAAATTGTGTCTCCCCCATTAATTTCCAACTAATGGGGTGGCTAAAATTAAAAACAAATATTTTTATGGTGTATATTGACATAATTGTTTATATTTTAGTTGAATCGATTTCTGTGTGTAGTTTTTTTTATACTCATAAACGGTGAGCTCTATTTTTCATATTCAAAAGGCTGTAATAGATGCCTAAGTTAATAAAAAAATACTTTATTTTATGTAACTGTGCTGCGGAACCTCCACGGCGATTTCGATCGCGCTTGGCAATTTTAATAGATAGAGTGATTGAAAAGTGAAGGTATATGTATATAACATACATCAATTGTTGGAGAAATGCTGTTGAATTTTGAGGTTCTAATGGTATATAATGTTTTAAATACAAGCGTTCACAGTTTTTTTGTAGTCTAAAATATTTATATCAGCGTTGCACCCGTGAAATGGGGC
>PQWD01000380.1:42168-102324 GCA_019425675.1 Leucinodes orbonalis | reverse complement strand
TGAGGTTTCTAATGTGATATAAAGTTTTTAAATACAACGTTCACAGTTTTTCTGTAGTCTACTATTTAGTATCAGCATTGCACCCGTGACAAGTCGGGGCGGATCGCTAGTATATTATGAAGGCGTAGGTTTGTGAGTGTGTATGTTTTCAATACACACCTAATATAAAATATAGACAACATACAAAACATATTTATTATTTCGCCCATTAGGACTATCACTACCATAAATCCGGTTTAATTTAGACGTAGAACGACGTCGCAGTCACAGCTAATGTTTTAAATTTTCAACCTGACATAGTATAAAGCGAATACAATTCAACATTGCATATATATCTATTCTGTTCCATTGTGAACAAAAGTACTAGTTCAAACGGTTGCCCTTATTGGAATATCGAAGATCGTCCGTCACTCATAAAATATGGAGAAAGGAATATCAGTTTCAAGAATAACAAGTCTATGACATGGTTTGATATAGGTTACGTCAAATTGTAGATCAAAGTTCATACAACTACACTCGCGAGCAAAAGTATGGGATCACTCACTTAGAATTAAATAAGCACGATCTTATTTTGTTCTGCTTTTCTCGTTCCAGTTCAACGGTTTACCGGTCAACGTGAAAAAGCCGACTGATAAAGAAAATTCGATAATAAAGGCTTTTCTAGAGTGTTAATAAGCAACAAATAGAGACGTATATCGCCAATGACGCTTAAAAGCGTCAGAAACAATATATTTTTAAGTAGTTAAAACAACATTTTCCGTACACCTTTACTTAACCCGGGATAGCTTCTGAAATACTGGTGTGTTATAAATTAATCTGGTATAAATTTAAAAAGAATAGTTTATCTATAGCCTACTGAATGCCAGAACTCCAGACACAAAAGAAAATCTATTGCTGGCGCCTTAAGACGTCATTGGCAGTAAAGGGATTAAAATGGTATCATTTTTAACTTATATTCTTTCTCATCTTCGTTTTGCTGACGATATCGTCATCGTGGCAGAGTCATCGGAAGAGCTTGCGGAGATGCTGAACAGCCTTAATGAACCTTCCGACGAGTTGGGCTTGGCATGAATTTGGACAAGACGAAAGTCATGTTCAACAGTCGTGTCATGCAACAACCGATATGCGTCGATGGCGTCCGTCTCGAGGTTGTGCAGGAGTATATCTACCTGGGCCAAACCATCCAACTTGGCCGGCATAACTTCGAGAGGGAGGCTAGTAGGAGGATTCAGTTGGGCTGGGCGGCATTCGGTAAGCTACGTCATGTCTTAACGTTAACTATTCCGCAATGCTTAAAGACAAAAGTCTTTGAGCAATGCGTCCTACCCGTGCTAACATACGCAGCTGAGACATGGACACTGACTGCGGGATTGGTTCATAAGTTCAAAGTTACTCAACGCGCAATGGAGCGAGCTATGCTTGGAGTCTCTCTTAGGGATAAGATCAGAAATGATTTAATCTGTAAGATAACTAAAGTTACCGACATAGCCCGCCGGATCAGCAAGTTGAAGTGGCAGTGGGCTGGTCACGTATGTCGCAGAACCGATAGCCGTTGGAGCAGACGAGTTCTAGAGTGGAGACCGCGTCTTGGCAAGCGTAGCGTAGGACGCCCTCAGTCCACATTCATCGGCAACCAAAAATCTCATCGATATCTCCTTTGCCATTATACCCAAAAAAGCACCCCTCAATTTAAAACGTAATTTTGTTCTTTTCTGGAACATTTTCCAGCATTTTCAATCCCGGACCATCGGGTAATATTTTATGAAAAAAATTCGCATATTGAGTTGTACACTTAAATAATTTATTAATGGATTCGTTGCCCCACCGGGCCAGGTGAGATGTATTTGCATAAAAAGATCGTTAAAGCGCAGCCTCCTATAGACTTTTAAATAGAAGCTACCGCAACGCTGAGCCCAGTGTTAAACTGCTGATCGATGACTATTTAATATTTTGCCGGTAAATTTTATGCTCAATAAATATCTGCAGTTATTCAGGTTCAGGGCGTTCAGGTTGTCGAGTGGCGTCCACGTAACGGGAAAAGAAGCGTAGGCCGATCCATTGCGCTTTACCACAAGAACTGAAGACCTGGTTAAGGTGGCGGGTAGCCGATGAATGACGACTAACAGGAATCGGTCCCCGTTAGAGTCATTAAGGGAGGCCTTCGTTCAGCATTGGACGATTTAGGCTGTATTGATGCTAATGACGATTATGATCTATCCCCAAACGTACCCTTTACTGTTGGGACCAAGCAGATAAATTTTATTGACATGGGTTAAGTACAAAGAAATGACAGATTGTAGGGTAGTAGTTTTTCTGAAAAGTATCTTTCTGAAAACTTATTAATAATAAATGTTCAAATGAAGAAACTCGTTTAAATGTACGACAGGCACAACCTCAAAGGAGGGTATCAGATGTCTGAAATCGAAATTTAGCATCCGTAGCGGAAATATGAGCTCCAACTTGCACCTAATTGGAAAATCAGTAGCCATATATTACAGTAAGTCGTCCGCGGAGAGTTTCCTACCACTGGCACAAGGACTTATAACTTGGACATGGGTTGCCGACCTGAGTAATAATATCTGTCTATGCCACACGCCACGATTAGTGCCAAATACTTAAGACTTTCAGTTATGCTTTTTAATTTCTATCAATGGTTTTAATGTTTTAATAATATACAATTATTATGTATCTAAAGATTTAAAAGCCTTGTATGTACATTAATGCATTTTACCTGTATATTTTTTTTGTTGGATGTAAAGTCGTCGAAGTACAACGAACACTTTACTAAACTTTTTACAAGAAGTCTGCGTAAGCTTTCAGTTAAGGCCCACGTAATGTTTATTGAAACTTATGGGGAAGGGAAGGAATTCATCATTTATGTATCAAAACATTGAGTAAATATACAAGACAGCATGGTCTATGACTTTAGCTGGTTCCAATTTGAACAAATGATTTAAAAAATGGAAAGTCGGCAAAGTTATATTGTTAAAGAACTGACTGTTCACTCTTAGAACAATTATATATTTTCTTTATTGAGCATACTTATTATTTATGATATGTCCGAAACAATAACAAAAAAGCATATAATAAATTAATATAACACATATCCTAACAAGTGCAGCCCCTTTATCTCAATTAAGTATAAATGCTAAGAACGCGAATGCAATACCCAATCATGAATGTAAAGTGGCCTAAGTACATAAGCTCCCACTTCTTTGATATGAACAAAGAAAAAAAAAATTGGAATACTATATCTGAATGTGGCGGTATATTAGATTGGAGCGTTGTCTGTGGTCACGTACATACACGCTGACGCGCGCACGTCCATAGACAAATGGCGCGAAAAATTATACTCCTCCCTGCGAGTCCACACACGGGCGCATCGTAATTTATTTGATAGTAAATTCCGATAGTTTTCTACTTTATAGATGTGAAAACTTCATGCGCTTACCGCTTACCAACCTTTGTACGGTGTTGCAATTTCGAGGATACATTGTGTAAGTGAAAATTTTGTGGAATATTTTCAATGTCCGTATCTATTGAGGCATATCCAGGAGATACAATATGTTACAAAAATCTTTTCAATGCATCAGATATTTTTATTATGAAACTGAGAAAACATGAGCATTAAGAGAGCTATGACAAAATATAAATGTGGTGATTTTTATAAGGCTCATTATTTTAATGGCAAATCTTGAAACTACATACGCGTTTCTTGTAAAAAACAGCGTGGTCTAGTCACAAGTACCTCGAAGACCGAGTATTAACTTTAGATTTCTGCTTGATTGCAGGTTTTGGGTTCGAATTCCATTAGTGGCTTACACAAATGGTTTTCTTTCACATTGCTGATTGGATCACCCTATTATCCAAAAGCTATAGCTTCTAAGCGATAAGCTATATTTCTATAGCTACTTACCCAAAAATCGTAACCAAGAACTCTCATACATAATTTAAATCTAACCATTTCTTGCCGCACCGAGCCCCCTCACATGGCATAACCATCTTTACGGAATACTTAAACCTAACCATCACGTATCCGGGAATAATCTCACGGATACTGTCTCTAATAGCATGTGCCATCAAACTGTCGTAAAGAGACCTGGCCATTGAACGAATACGTTTTACTGCGCGTAAGACGTCTTTATTCATATTAAGTTTTGCTATGATCTTCGGTAGATATATACGAGGAACCAAAGACAAAATCATGTTTTCAATTAAGGCACAAGTAGGGTTCACAGTGCACCATTTATAATCGTATGGTTGTTTGGATAAATATCGGGAAAATAAGCGAATCAATAAAATTACTAAATTAAACTTACTAAATTACTAAACTCTAAAACAGATCCGAATAACTACCGTCCAATATCTTTACTGCCAATAATACCAAAAATATATGAAAAAGCCATGTTCAATCGCCTCTACTCATTTTGTGAGAAAAATAATATATTTGATGACTCTCAAAATGGATTTCGAAAGAATCGCTCCACAGTACTAGCCACCTTTAAATATATCAATGAAATTTTAAACATTATCAATGATAAAAGATACGCCGTAGGCATCTTATTTGATATGACTAAGGCATACGAAAAAGTAACATTTGATATTTTATTGGATAAACTATATGGCATTGGAGTAAGGGAATTGCTCACCAATGGTTTAAATCTTTTCTAAATAATCGTAAGCAGTATGTACAAATAGAAAATTTTGATACAAACACTCGGAAATAAAAAAATAATGTCAGAACCTCGCATTTTGAATGGATCCATACCTCAGGGAAGTTTCCTGGGCTATATATTATTTATATAAACGACCTTCCTAAAATACTTAAAGAAAAATGTGTGGTGCTTGCGGATGACTTCTCTCTCTTGGTCTCATGTAAAAATAACAATAATTTAGATATAAAAGTCCGAACTCATATAAATGATATTGTAAAATGGATGAAAGACCATAATTTGGAAATATTTTTTTCTAAAACAAATTGATGCAATTTAGGCCCCGCCAAAAAAGCGAACTAGCCATAAATATCATGTACAATAATAAAAAATTAGAAACAGTACCTTCTTTCCCCCTTCTAGGTATAGTTATAGATTCAAATATTAACTGGAAAGCCCACATAGTAACCGTCAAAACAAAATTATCCAAATTTATATATGCTTTAAGAGAAACCAAACAATCCACCAACATACACACAAGTATTACAGTTTACTATGCTTATGCATATGCGTGGCTCAGCTACGGTTAATTCTCTGGGTAACAGTACCAACTCACACGATCTACTTCAAAAAAATGTATACGAATCCTTACTAATATAAAACAAACAGACAGCTGTGAGCCTCATTTTAGAAACTTAAACATATTAACCCTACCATGCATTTATATATTTGAAAATTGTAAATTTATTTAAAAAAATCCCTATTTATATACTAAAACCGAAGACGTCCCCAGAAATTATAGTTCACAATATAAAAATAATTTAATTCAAATAAAATCAAATCTAAGTTTGCATAGCTCTGGCCCTTACCCTATGTCTATAAAAATCTACAATAACTTACCAAATTATATAAAAAATGAAGATTCATATCCAAAATTTATGAAGCTCCTGAAAGAATATCTTATAAAAATGTGCTATTACGAAATAAATGAATATTTAAATGATAAAGAAAAAAATCGATTATAATTAAATACATAAGACACAAGGAAAATTAATAAAATATATTATGATAAAATATCTGCCCTCTGACTTCCATGTTGCTATGCCTGTAGTCCATATGATGTTTAGATATTATATTATGTAAATTATTTATGTAACATATATGTCATCTGGAATGCAATAAATAAATAAATAAAATACAGCGAGGCACCGTACATTTTTGCTGGACAGGCAATCAAATAAACCTGCCTTTATTTTGTTTTGTCCACTCGGACCCTCAGCGCCCAAAAAATAAGTTTCTACTAGACCTTCAAACATAGTCCGATCTCGGCCCTTGGAGGACCAGAGTGGATTTTATTTTTAAGCTAAATTTTGGTTTCCGTTGGACCCCCAAAGTACTGTTGCAATAAATCAACAAATGATCTGAGTACTTTATATAAACAGCCTGTTTGTAATTGCAGTCTTGATTTATATCCTGATATATATTTATTTTGTGAGCGTCGGTGGCTCAGTGGTGTGGACTGTCGCCTTCCTACCGGGAGGGCTGAGGTTCAAATCCCGACACGTACCAATGTATTTTCGAATTTTCGAAAATATATGTACGTTATCCGACGCTCTTACGGTGAAGGAAAACATCGTGAGGAAACCTTCATGCACGCCTGCGAAGAGATTCGAAGGTTGTGTGTGAAGTCGTCCAACCCGCACTGGGCCCGCGTGGACGACTAAGGCCTAATCACCCTATACGGGTAGGCTCGTGCCCCTCGGTGGGGACGTTTAATGAGCTGATGATGATGATGATATATTTAACTTTCCAGAACTAAACCTCTTGTTTATGTATAGTGGACTAAACCATGGCTACATCAAAATCCGAAAATCGAATTAACGCTGCTGAGAAACTATTGTTTAAAATGCATAAATTCATATTAATTCTATATTAATTTTGTCTTTTTTGTGTTTAGCTAAGTTTCTTTTGTAAATTAGAATGTTCCATTTTAGGTAATCAATGCACAACAATACAAATTTTAACTGTAGCACTTAGATAAAGAATTGTTCATCTAAGCTTCAGCAGTATAAACCACATACATATTTGTGCTTTGCTATGTAAATGTAACTATTCAACAGAGAAAAATAACATTGCATACCTATATTACTGAGATTTTAAACATTTTGTATGATATTTCATATACTTCCGTTCTTTTCTCTTTCTCCTAGCCTCCGACCAGATGGTTACTGGTTCGGTTACTGAGATTGGATCTGACGCTAAATGGCGGAGACCTTTGTTCAGCAGTGAACTGCAAAAGATTGAAGAGATATTTATCAGATAACTTTATGTGAAAATAAAACTTATTTATCTCTTTAAATATATTATTTACTTTTCTTTTTGTTGTCTCTGTCTCTTTGTACATTGTATTTTTTCATCTCCAATAATTGTTTTGTTAATTTTTGTGGCCAATAAAGAATGTTTCTTTCTTTCTAATATAAAATATGTTAATAAATTCACTTACGGTGCGGGGTATTTTTGCTATTCAACGATCAATTCAAACTGGTCGCTGAATGACCATTGAACGGATGCCTGCATTAACATTCGCGTAATGCAACAACTCTAGTTTTCCAATACGGAACGAATCGGAAATAGCGAATAACAAAGTATAAAGAAAACTCATTTTTCCGAAGCGCCCGCGGAAGCCTTAGCCTCGGAAACCAATAGTGAGTACGCCGACTTCAATGAAATACATAGAATTCCTGTTACTGTTGCGAGTTGACGCTCTTACCTATATATTGTGGAATAAATAAACGACAGCTCAACTGAATTGGGTTTAAGATAGCTTAGATCAATTCAAGAGACGGCCGGTTATTGCAAATATTTTGAGGAGTTCTTTCATGAATTTCTTTTCCTTTTTCCATTTCAATCTATTACCTTCCACTGTGGCATATAGTCCCATTTTGCGCCAGCCAGACTAGCTTCTATCACAGTCCTTTCGCAAGTCGAGCCATTGGTCCTCCGGCCGAGAGTGAGAGAGGATGTCCTACGCTACGCTTGCCCAGACGCAATCTCCACTCCAGAATGCGTCAGTTCCAACGGCCATCGGTTCTTCGACTTTCATGATAGGCACATTGCTACTTCGCTGTTACTTAAGTGCTATGAAGAATAACATCATTTCTGATTTTATCCCTCAAAGAGATCTTGAGCGATAGCTCGCTGCATTGGCTGATGAGTGACTTTGATCTTATGAATCAATCCCGCAATCAGGTCCATGTCTCAGCTGCGTATGTTAGTGTGGGTAGACTTTCGCTTTTAAGAACTGCGGGTTAGTTGATGTGAAGACCTGACGTAAGTAGCCAAACTACTCCTCGTGTTGAGCGCAAATACACATCCATTGTTGAATGCTAAGCAAAATTTAGCTGAATGGCGCATTCAAGGCACAAAATAATTCCGCGGCGGAGTATTATTAATTGCTATCGACAAAGCGACCGGGATAGTATTGGCTTCTTTGAAACCTCAGCGGACGTTTGGAGGAAATTTACCTTTACACGAGCTGAATAAAATCAATAGCGTCTCCCGACTTAATGAAGGCCGCTTGAATCCTTATTAGCCAGTGCTGACTGCGAGGAAAGAGGTTTAATAGAAAATAGGATCACCTCGTCAGCGCACGGGATTAGTGCGCTTGATTAATGTGACGCACTGCACGTCTTCCCTTTGATTTCAAGCGGGCGGGCCTTTGATTTACCATGCTTGCAAACGCGGTAATTAAAAGAATTTCTTGCCGTCGCTTTTGCTGGAGTTATTAGTGGTATTAGGTGCAGTAATAGGGTATTTCTCCGTACCGTATTCCTCTAGAAATTTCGAGATTTTGACTAATTCGCCATGCTTAGTAACAACTATGTTTTAACACTTATTATTCATTTTTGCTATGACGGGCGAGTCCGACTCACACGTGGCCAACATTTTTTATATAACAAAATACCTTTCTTACCAAAGGGCCTCGTAAAATGAATTACGTAAGTTTCAATAATAGAAATAACTATTTAAGAAATAATGATATTCTTTGATGTCTTGCGTAGTGTTTTTTAAACCAAGAATAAACATAAATTAACTTATTAATAAGAGCCCTGAAGCGTATTTACTTTACTTTAAATTATGAAAACATTTCGTAGAAGTAACATTTTATTGTATATTGGAGTCAATTTGTTCATGTATTTTGAACACAGTCACTTCTTTGTTATTACTGGTGTACGGCTTATGAATAACATCAGCATAAAAACTTATAAGAATCGTGTGAAAATACGAGGCGAGGGAAAGTTTTGAGAACAGGAAAGGTGCAACGTGACTAGGGAAACAAGACCTTCGGAGCTCATATTTCACTTTATTTAGGTTTTCCACCTTACTTTAGTTATAAATAGTAATATAACTATGCACCCTCAGTCTCTGAAAGTATACTTTCAAGGGAAAGAGTTTGGCGTCCTTCAAAAAAGAGCGTACACACTTTTAAAGGGCCGGCAACGCATTTCTGGGACCTGAGGTCTTGCAAATGTTCATGGGCGACGGTGTCAATTACCATCAGGTGAACCGTATGCTCGTTTGCCCCCTGTTCAATTAAATAAAAAAATGGGTCATTTTCATAACGTCTGTAGGGCACAGACCTTCCCACTTAGTCTAGCCATGGCGCGATTGGGTCGTAAACAACCACACGAGTTCAATGCGGATTGGTGGACGTTAACGCGTAATATCCTAATATAGTATAAGGGACCAACGGCTTTACGTGCCTTCCGAAATACGTAAAGACTCAGGATTATATTTTTGGTCAATTTAATAGTACATTAACATATCTGGGCCCTTAGTATTTTTTTGCTTTAACTGCATTATGAGCCTTAATAATCTGTAATCTGATCACTATGGCGTTTCGCTACCGTGAAGGTGATGCGATTATTTAATTTCTGATCTAACGTAAGTAACGAAACAGCCAAGCCATACATATTTACTGATTATGTAGAATTCGTTGAAGTAAGGGTCGATAATAGGAACTCCCAAATGGGTACCAGGCCATTCTGACATCATTGGCAACGAAAATGCTGATGAACTCGCAAAGGCTGGGGCCAATGCCATCCAAAAGACTGTAGAACCTGTCTGTGGCATCCCCGAGAGCCTGAGGAAAAATGAACTAGAACGGAAGCTCCTCGAGGACTCTGTCAACTACTGGCTAGAGTCACCGGAGGCAGCTCACTCAAAAGCGCTAATCAAAGCCTATTCGAAGAAGCGAACCTCTGAACTGCTACAGCTCAGTAAACCCAAGGTCAGGGTCCTTGTCACCTTCACAAAATGAAGCTAAGTGACTCGGAAACTTGCAGATTCGACGCGGAAGAGAGAGAGACACCAATGCACCTACTCTGCAATTGTAGTCCTCTACAATGGAAGCGAAGTATCCACTTGGGTAATTATTATCTATGCCCAAGTGACATCAAATCTATAAAGTTGGGCAGGGTCCTGAACTTCCTAAAAAGTGCCCAACTTTTAGATGAACTCTAAGAGAGGAGCGAGTCACAAAAGATCTTCTAGGTCGAAGTGACTGCAGGTCTGTATAAGCCTGAATAGCCCTCAAAACCCAAATAATAATAATAAGGGTCGATAGAGATAGGCCGTTTAGATTCAGAAGCATGGTTCTACATGAGATCTGATATCATTTTTACAGTGCAAAACTTAGGTGGTCGTCTTGGCAACATTTAACATAAAATGTTTTAGGTTTTCATTTACCTTGAAAAACTATACCAAGCACTACTAACGGTCTCTTAAGTCAACAGTTTCCTTTATAAAATGTAAACTAAAAAAATATAACTTAGTCTGTACAACGAATTCCTTTCAAGATCTACGTTGCCTTCCTTTTCTATCAACACTAGTCTGAGCCGACGTTCTTCTTATAATGGTCTAGGTAACGCTGGACATAAATGGATTTTCTATTAGACGTTGCATCTATATACATCACCGGAAAGTATATCAAAGGTTGTTTGTACAGTTGAATACACTCCAAAAGTTTATTTATTGTAAACACGAATGTACTGAATAACAATTTGGATGTTATACTGAAGTTGCAAACATTGAATGTCAGTGAAAAGTAATGAGTTCTCGAAACTTGCTTTAACTTTATGACTGATAATTTTATGAATAATTAAAGACTGATGGATTGATATAAGACCCTTTAACATTTTTGGTGTTGAATATCCACAAACCCATACACACAGACATGCATACATATAACTAACGTAAGACAAATAAATACACATAATATAAACTACATATTCATTAGTAGTTTTCCCCATAGCTTAGCTCGCTTTGGTTTTGGATGCTACATGAAGTACACTTTGTGTAATTATTATGATCAAATCATATTAAAATATAATACATATTTATTAATATCATTATAACAGCACGCACACACCTACAAACAGACAAACACACTTCACACACACATGCATGCACGCACGCGCTCAAACAAACATATTCACACACACACACACACATTCGCACACGTGTTCATGTATCATAAAAATATAATTTACTACTTCAATTAAAACCAAGCACATGCATCACATAGTTCTGCGGTGTTTTTATCAAGCTCGCGACGCTTTGTTCTCGCAATTCAATTAAACTCGCTCAGCCTCTAAATAATTGCACTAGTGTTCCGTATTTATGGGATTAGCACGGACCAATGGGTTGCACTTTTTACTCGCCAATCACCTAATACGGTTTGGTGTTTCATAAAGTATTAGTAACTTGTTTAATTGAAAATTTTTTTTAAACATATGATGCAGACCATATATATTATAGAATACATACTCTAAAACAATGAACATGTTAAGATCGTCAAAGACAGGTTTGGGACAAAATACTTATGTTAACATTTTCGTAGGATAAACATGAAACCGAGAATATATTATAGTTTATATAAGTTGTTATGACATTGTTTTCTTTGTAACAAAAAAAACTTTAACAAAAAAATTGTCTAGACTTCTGCCTAGCATTAATGTTCTGGGAACTCACCGGTCACGAAGGGCAGACCAGTATATCAAAGATTACATTCACGATTCATTAAACATAACTAATTCCAGTATTAGATATCAAGTTGCGTAACTATATCATTAGTAATTCATATAAATCGCTCAAATTTCAGAGAACTTAAAGGTATTCCACAAAGGTAAAGGTACTTATCTGGTACAATGTTTGATACGTCGGTTGTTACACCAAGGGTTCCGGGTTGAATGATGAACATGTCTGTTTGTATTAGTCTGGGTGTTTTCTGTGTATAATATGAATCTGTACGTATTTACAAAAAAAATGTATATACGTATTATACTTTGACTTTATTATACTTTGTTTAGTACCCATACTACAGACTTCACGCTAAACTTGGGGCTAGATGGCGTTGTATGAATGTCACTGGATATTTATTTATTACTTATTTATTCATTGCCTCACAGAAAACCATATTGTATATTAATTGGAACGTTACATTATATTTGCTAAGCTCCAACATGGGTATGGGCAATAAAAGTAATCTGATAAAGACAATGTTGACGACAATAAGGAAAATCTGCTGAGTTTGAAACCAGATGGCTTAAGTGTGGCCAGTATCCCAAAGTAAATAGGGACAGAAACATATTTTTCTTGTGAAAGAATTAGCAACGATTATTTATTTTCTATGGTAGGTTAAGTCAGACTCGGTGGAGATCCCAAAACAATAGATTTTCTATTGTATTTCCGCCATTTTATTTGAGCGGATAAGGTGAACAGTTCACTTGATGGTGAGTGATACTGCTACCCACAAACACTATGTAGGAGCATAGAGTGCATTATCGGCCTTAAAAAGGGAGAGAGATTAAGATTATAGGTAGGGGAAGGAGGGTTTCTTCCGCAATATTATAAGATCCCCGTGAATATGAGGGTAGTCCGTGGCTCCATGGACACTTCTCTCACTCCCAACAGAGTGGAGGTGGATCCGCGCATATAATGCGTGGATAGCGTCGACGGCCTGGTTGAGGATGCCCTGCGCTCTCCCAACAACCCGTCAACGACAAGCACACGATACAGAGAGTTAGTCGGTAGGAGTCCGACATACTATCCAATGCAGGATTCTCCTCTCAAAAAAAAAAATGGGAAGGAGGGTTTAAGCCACCGGTAAAATACCTGGGTGGTGCAAACTTATACTTTTATATGTCAATACATACATGTTATGCATCGAAACACCAAGACCTATGCAAACAGACATGTTATGCATCGAAACACCAAGACCTATGCAAACAGACATGTTTATGCACAAATACTAGTAGAGAGACTACACAGGAATCGAATCCGGAACCCGTGGTGTAGTAACCAACTTGTTTTACATAAGGTACACCAAATGGGAATAAAATTACAAGAAAAAAGAAAACATCTATTTATTGTAAAGGACTTAAAAAGCTAAGTTAGAAATAAGCTTAAGTGTTAAAATTCACAAAATTACGTAATTTCCAGGGGTTCCCAAACTAAGCAAAGCCTGTATCTTGGGAAACCAAATTCCAATGTATTACACAATTTTATTGTATATACATATTATGTTATTTTAATCTTAGTCATAATAAGATTATATAAGTAGTTTGTGAGTGTCTGTATATAAGTTCGTCTGTGTGGGTGACTGACAGTAAAATAAAAATGTATTTATCAATGTTTGTAAACCGTTAAAATTGGACAATTTATGTTAACTTTTGCTCAACTTTATCGAGTAAGCACTAACTATTAACAATTCAGTTGAGTTCAATTCAATTGAGACCACGTAAAAGATTGTACGCGAGGGAACTTCAATCTTGTTTATTTCTTCCAACAAAACAGCCTTAATATAGGGTTGAGACAGACAATTTTACTTATCAGATATTTCATTTAACTATTGAGAAAACTATTTAAAAGCCCATTCTTTACTTGGGGAAGGCGATTTTGTGATTCACACTACGTTAAACCGTTGGTCTCGGCTACAATCATAATATATGATGGTACCTAGTCATTAATACCCACCAATCTGCATTGGACCCGCGTGTCTTTTTATGTACAGGACGGTCATGATACCCACCCGATGGTAAGTGATACGCATGAACATGATACCCACCCGATGGTAAGTGATACGCATGAACATGATACCCACCCGATGGTAAGTGATACGCATGAACATGATACCCACCCGATGGTAAGTGATACGCCATGAACATGATACCCACCCGATGGTAAGTGATACGCATGAACATGATACCCACCCGATGGTAAGTGATACGCATGAACATGATACCCACCCGATGATAAGATACGATAGAGAACATGATACCCACCCGATGGTAAGTGATACGCATGAACATGATACCCACCCGATGGTAAGTGATACGCATGAACATGATACCCACCCGATGGTAAGTGATACGCATGAACATGATACCCACCCGATGGTAAGTGATACGCATGAACATGATACCCACCCGATGGTGAGTGATACGCATGAACATGATACCCACCCGATGGTAAGTGATACGCATGAACATGATACCCACCCGATGGTAAGTGATACGCATGAACATGATACCCACCCGATGGTAAGTGATACGCATGAACATGATACCCACCCGATGGTAAGTGATACGCATGAACATGATACCCACCCGATGGTAAGTGATATGCATGAACATGTCAGAGTAGCATTGATTGAGACCAACAACTGATAGACAGTTATTATTCTCCATCAACGCTGCACTGCGCCCGACACCAGAGACAATTTAATTTTACTAATTGTAAAATTACCGGTTGTGTTTATTGGTTTATTGTTAACGACTACGATTAATCTCCTCATAGCTAGGTATGCTGGGAAGGCCTGTGCCCTGCAGTGGGACGTATTAGGCTGCTGCTGCTATAGTAATTACAAGACAGAAAGTTTAAAAATATAAATAACCGTTTGGCCCCAAAATAAGCGTTAGCCTGTAATATGGATTCTAAAACAATGGATAAATAACCTTACATCATGTACGTATTAAAAATACGGACAGACTGTCATTAATTCATAAAATGTGTCCCCAAAATGACACCTGCTGTCTATGATGTAATTTGACAAATATATTTTGTTTACTGATTTAAGTGTTTTAAATAAAAAATATGTAATCGAATTGTTCATTTACCTAATTTTTCTGGATTGTTTTCCTTTTGTTCCCTGCGGTTTTTGCAGAATTTCACAACACAGGTCATGAACCGGAACCCTTGTTGTAGTAGCCGACAACTCAACCATTACATCAAATGGGTCGTTAAACATAATGTCGAATACTTTTATCTCAATACATATTCCTTTGAAAATCCCTTATTTACTTTCTACGTTTTATATTATATTAACGTTCGTACTATTTGATCAGCGATCGACGTCAGTAACGGAAAGAGCAATAACAAGCTACTTCCACGTACATTTACCGACAGAATGAACTAGGTCATCGAATATTCCAGACCATTACCATCATCGGATCCTTGGCCTGTCGCGATTCCTATTTATATATTGATCCCCCGGGATGAGTTCGTATGGTAATTTTCGCTTAAATATATCGGCCTCTCGTTACTACATTCGTGAATATTAATGGAGAATTTGCATATTGTTTAAGTTGGAATTATTTCAATTTTTATATTTAGTTACTTATATGTCTTCATAGGTATATTATTTGAATAAAACCAGACCTTTGGAAGTAAAAATATGTCCATTGTAATTCACTGAGTGCCATATCCCTCCGCTTTCATCTGGCGGACATAAGGTTAAAGAGACACATTAAAGCTTAATCTGTTATCAAAAAATTGTTTGTGATAATAGATTTTCCATTGTGACTGGATTTGTAGTCTTTAAACCAAACGACCAGCATGCATGCATTTCATTTATAAAGGGCATCGTATCTACTTTTATTAATTATAATATCATTGAGCAAATACGAATAAAACATCAAACATCAATCAGCTGAATACACGACACTAAAAGCATACTTTCACGACGTACGAGTAAAAGCTTCCCGCTCCTTTAAAATACCAGTGACTGGTTTAGAAGCTCCTTTCAGTTCGGCAGCCGGATTCCTTAAAAGCCTCCCCGACGGCCGTCCGGGCGGATCTTGCACGAATGCCGACACTTTTAGCGCTTACCTTCACTATATTATTTAATAGAATACTCGTATATTAGATAGGAAATATTGCTTGACTTATAATGCTGGTTATTTATAGAATTGTTTTATTGCAATTAGTTCACGTTTTTGTCGTCTGAAGAATGAGCTTCACGTGCAGGGTCTTGGAGAGGCATTGTAACATATAGTAGCTTACTTAACCCTCTCCAAAGACCTAAGCCGAGGTTTGCGTCGCGCTGGGTGACGCCTTTAGGCCTTATCTACTTTCGCGAACAAAAATACGGCAAATTGTCATTACTGGTACTTGATTAGCTTGGCACGTTATACTCCAAATATGATATGGTACATATTACATAGAACTATCACAAGTACACGTTTAAATATGCAGAATGAAATTATACAAGATGTAATTCACTCTACTTCCGCCATACATGTTACAGAAACTGTATTCTGGGATGTAGAATTCTTTATTAAAGCCTAATATGTAACAAAATGTACAGGACGATCAGGACGCTCATCTGATAGTAAGTGTTACGCCTGACCATGACAGAGCGACATTGAAGGAGACCAATAACTTATAGCGGGTTTTACAGTATGTCGAAAAATTCTGCTCGACAGTTTTAGCTAGTAGACGGCAGAGATGACCCTATCTTTATCAGGTATTTCAAGCTGCTATAGATAGATAGATAAAAACTTTATTGCTCACAGTTTATAAAGGTTTGACAAACACAGAAAAGTCAGACATAAAGTGGGCAAAGGCGGCCTTATCGCTACAAGCGATCTCCTACAGACACCTTTTATGTAAAGAACGAGTTATAGAAGAATACAAGTAATGGGCAAGTAAAGAAAGAGACAAAATATTTTATATGAACATGATCTGTACAACATAAATAAAATATGTATATATAAGAACACTGGAATATTAAATACACAAAATAATATAGATCATGAAATTACATCAACGCACATAAATATTAACATATATTAAATAAACTGCTATGACACAATACACACTATCTCTATATAAACAGGTACATATCACATATACCATTTATGATATATGTGCACCGTTATTTGATTTGTATTCATTATCGTACGCCCGAAGATCATTCGGAACCCTTCGCAGATGTCACCGTTCCTAATATAACGTCGGCGCATTCCCATTGTGTGTTTACTCAATGAATTTCATCGATTCCAATATTACAGGAACTCTACATTATGTGTTTGTAATATTACCTTTTTTCGTATTATGTATTAGTTTATAATATGCGAATACCAAACAAACATCAGCTCATAAACGTCCCCACCGAGGGGCAGGAGCCTACCAATAAAAGGCGATTAGGTCTTAGTCGTCCACGCGGTGTTGGCCCGACTTCACGCACAACCCTTGAATCTCTTCGTAGGCGTGCAGAGCAGATTTCTCCACGATGATTTCCTCTGTGGAAGAGCGTCGGATAAAAGTACATATAATTTCGAAAATTCGAATATACATTGTTACGTAGCGGGATTTAAATGTTAAGTTGTGAAATCGCTGAAACGAATCCCGCTACAAACATTTCTGTATCAAGTTATTTGGAATGTGTATCATATTAATTAATATTAAAATCATTTAAGTATTTGTTCAAAGTCAAAGTCAAAACATTTTATTTCAAATTAGGCTTACAAAAAGCACTTATGAACGTCAAAAAATATACAAAAATATATAAAAAACGATTAAAATACTAAACTAAAAATATGAGTTTTGATGCTTTGAAAAAAAGCGTTTCAGTGGTTTGGCCTGTTGAAAAGAAGCACCCAAGAAAACTCAACAGTGTAGCCTTTTTTAAAAACAATTCTAAGGATTTATTAAACATTAAGATGTAACAATATATCATAAATACTGAAATAGCTGAGCAGTTTAAGACCACGGATTTTTATCACATAAATATTCGTCAATAGTGTAGTACCTTTTTTTAGAAAGGTGTTGTTTGATTCTAACTTTAAACATATGAAAGGGCAACTCTACAATATTTTGCGGTACCTTATTGAAAATTTTTATACATCTTCCTATAAAAGATTCACCTATTTTATGTAGTCTCAAGTCCGGAACAGCAAGTTTGTTTTTATTCCTAGTATTAAAATTGTGTCAATCACATTTTTCTTAAAGGTGTTATAGTATTTACGAACATAGATTACATTTTCATAAATATATTGTGATGCTACAGTCATTATATTTATTTCTATAAAAAGTTTCTTAAGAGAGTCACGTGGTCTAAGGTTGTAGATAAAACGAATAGCTCTTTTTTGTAGCACAAATATTGTATTAATGTCGGCAGCCGAGCCCCACAACAGTAGACCATACGACATGACACTATGAAAATCACTAAAGTAAACCAATCTTGCCGTTTCTATATCTGTCAAGAGCCTTATCTTTCTAACAGCATAAGCTGCCGAGCTAAGTCTACCAGCCAGGGATTCAATGTGAGTGTTCGAGAGTTCGTCTTTAAAAGTATACGATCGGTGCTTCTCTTATTAATTAAACACCCTTAAACTTGTCAAACAATAAATAACTATATGTTGTGCATCTATCACGAAGCACTGTCAACGAAATATTGTTTATAACTGTCGCTATTTGTCATTTTCCCGCTTTGCAAACAAAAACACGAGAATAGTAAGCTTAAATCCAGATCAGCAATTACGTATGGAATAAAGGCTTCGCGATAGGATCGTTCCTGTAACTAGATCAGCGACACTCGACCTCAATACAGTGCAACACAATTTGCACCTAGCTCAGGCAAGTCAGTGAGACTACTAACAGAATTTTAAAACTCCCCATTTATGGCGGAAGTGCGCCTGACTTTGGTATGCGGCTTGTCAAGAGCCAGGCATTTCAGAAATGTGAATAGTTATAAATATCCACCGACATACGGTCCTCAATTTAAGCAAGGAGCATGGGTACCTAACAAGGGTATAACTAGACATCTTTTTGTTAATATATTTCAAATATATATAGCAATACGAACAGACATGTTCATGGACACAAATATTTCGAACCATGTTTCATGTGGTGCGGGTTCAATCAGGAACCTTTGCTGTAAAAGCCGACTTCACAAACATACTAATAGGTCGTCGAATAAATAAGATTTAATTCAATAATTCATAAGTACTATCTTGATTTTTTTTCAATGCCATTGGTCTGACTGGCCGGCACCAGAGAATAATTCAGAGTACTGTAGATTTAATAATAAACATAAGTGTAATTCCGAGTACAGATTATACATACTTATTGTACGATGAAGCTGTGAAGACCACCTGCGGCCAACAACGATAAGTCATTCCAAAAAAAAAACCGATTATACTTCGAACTCTTCAATAAAACACAAACCCAAACGCCTACACTGCTTTAGTTATCATTCCGCCTGAAATCTCTGAAACGATTCGCAAACAGAACTGAAAGGGAAAAGGAGGTGGAAAATGTTGCGACATCTACCCAACGGACACTATGAATAAACAGCAGATGTTTGTGTCACTTTGCTGAAGGGACGACCCCTGGGATACGCAGGTCGTATCTATAAATATACAATTTCGAGTTGCTTTACTCGCGTACTAGGTTAAGTGGCATTGCGTCTTCATTAACATGACTTGTGCAGATGGTTTGTCTCGCATTACCTTTGTTTTAGGGGACCCATTATTTTTCTACGCCTTGATATAATAGCTACTTTTTTGTTATACAGAGTGAACAGGACAGCGAGGAAGCTCACCGGATGGTAAGTGACCCGCCTGACCATGACAGAGCAGGATTGACGGCGACCTACAACGGATAGACGTTTATTATTCTCTATCAATGACGCACTGTGCCCGTCAATCGAGACAACAGATGTTAGGCCTCTGATACCCGGTAATTTTACTAATTAAATTAATAAATCATTTTTATATCATTATGTGAACCGGACATCGCAAAATAGGAGCCCAGTCGTCGAATTGCAGAGACCGTACGTACTACATAGAAAGTTAACGGTACGGTCAGTTCGCTCACCTGGTGGTAAGTGATACGCCTGACCATGACAGATGCAGTGTTGAAGGAACAGTAGGTAGTCATTATTTTCCGTTAACACTGTCCTGCACTCGTCACCATAGACAACAGGTGTTAGGACTCTTTTACCCGGCAATTTTAATAGCGCTAGTATCCACATTCCGAAACCCAGAAGTGCATAACGCTTCTATTTTACAGGACGGTATCTGGCACTGCGGTGGACGTAGACGACTCGGTATCAAGTTCACCTAAAATATTTTTTTTCGGATGAAAGCGCGGTAAATGTTTAACTTCGTTTTTTCTTACCGATGTCTTGGTGATTTTGTAGTAACCGTGGTCAAGGCGAAATCACGTTACTGCGCTCAGAAAAATTGGTTTTATTCAATATATAGTAATTTCACTTTATTTTCAATCAACGTCACATTTTTACCAGATACACAATGTTCAATCGTTATCCATTATCTCCGCTTTATACATTTGCTACCCTTAGGCATATTTAAAAAATAGTTTACATTAAAGTCAACGAAGAGAGCTTTTATTTAAAAGGAAGCTCTTTTCAATATCGGGACGTCGCAAAGTTTTTGCGATCACTAAGCAGTTTTTAAACGTTTGTTATCCGTAACGAAAGATAACTAAGTTTGCCTTTCGGATTACAGCTTTCGCGAGAGTAAGCAAGAATATTTTTGAGAACTAAGCGAGTGGAAAAATAAGGTTCGAACCAATTAATAAACTATTACTGATTAATTGTATAATAATAAACTCACCAATGAGAAGGGGTATTACTGTACTCGGTTGGAGCAGAAAAATAAATTAGTTTATATGCATGGAATGGAAGAGGGAGGGAGATGCAAGAGGTACTGAATGCAAAAAACCCTTGGTACTCCAACCTCACCTAATGATAGTCCAGGCCAATAGACATATGGCCCTTTAGTTCAGTTCAATCCATGTTAGTTCTTCTCCAATCCTCGAAGCTAAAAACCAAACGAGACGCTACCTACATGTCTCGAAGTCATATTTCCAAAAGTGCTCAACTTAATGAACATACTTCGTATCTCATAAGGCAAACGCTTCTTTCGTTCCCGTATTTTAGTTTGTTATTTGACTCACCCTCGGATGCCTGTGTGTCGAGTCCGGGACAAACACACAAACAGTCCGTAAGGCGCATTTCTGCCTTAAAACACCGCAGTCCGGTTAATTACATTTCGCGTAGTGTGTGCAAACTTCATTCGTTTTGTTTAGTTTTTCGTTCAGAGTTTGTACACACGACTCAACAATAATAAATTTGAGATATTCTTTAGTTTATTTTTTTATTAAAAAGAAAGTCAAACCACGTAAGCCGTAAAGAGAAAGCTAGCATCACTTGTCGTCCTTAAACATGATCATTATTTATAGAAAAATAGTAAAAATCAGAGATGAAGGTGTTTTAACTGGAAGTTAAAACCATAAAATACAACTATCATCGACTTAAATAACTTAAAAATTACAATTATGTAAACACTTAACTTGATATGTGTATTTTGCAATCCCTGAGTCGATATAACGTCCGTATATCTGCGACTTATGAGTAACTACAAAATATATGTATCATCATGACTAACATTAACCTGTCGTCACATTAACGGCTGATTTAATATCAAAATATAACCGCAAATGGAATTGGCTAAGCAGCGGTGTAAACGTCTAAGTTGAACTCTGATTAAGCAAGCGACCCGTGACAAACCAAGTTTGAACGTGATTGAAGCAATTCCGCCGGCTGTGATAAAATCACATTTCATCTCAGTTATTATATGAATCTATCACGGGATATTTGTTCTTTGAAGTCTAAATACGGTGGGTTCTAGTTGTCTGTTGTTTTCTTTTGTATTTACAGTTACTGTGTTGTAGAGCATATTGACGTGTTTTATTTCCGTTTGTTCTTTGCAAGATATGTCAATACGAAAAAGGACTCAATGATGTAACGACTCAAACGTTCGATACAGATTTGTCTTTTAACATATAGGTACTTTTTTTAATCAATTCATTTTTATGCAAAAACAAAAATCAATAATAACTGTCTGCCAAACTGTAGAACAGAATGTCGGCAGCAGTTCTCGTATTTGAGTTGACAGTACATTCTTAACATTTTTATTTTGACAGAACCTGTGCCTTGCAAGGTGACGTGAAGGACGTTGGGACCCACGAATATGATATTATACACGATCTCCCTCATGTAACATCTCAACAATATCACCAAATAGCTTGTCCATAGACACAATGGACACGCTTAACGAATTAAATTGAACACCTTCGTATAAAACCTCGCTAGAACTAAACATACTGCGCGAAATGAAAAGGTGTTACAGCAAAATAAAAGACAAAGTGTCGAAATCTATTTGTTCTCGAAACAATATAATAAGCCATCATCCAGTGTTACGGCGTGAAGTCAATACTTCGTTACCTAGTTTAAGTTGTCTTTGAAATATACAGGTCGCTTTGTTTTGAAAAAATTGAGCTACAAGTAATGAGAAGCTACGTATTTTTTATTTATTGTCTATATCTAAAGTGTACAACATGAGAGAGTAATTGGCGTCAATTGGCCTGGGATCGATAGACTTTTGTTGTATAAGACGTCCATATGTTTATATGATACTTAGAAAGCAAGACATTAGAATATTTTTAAAATTATATACACACACCTACGTCCTCACGTACGCACACATGAAAATGTCATCAGTCTCGTGCTGGTTGTGTATTTTTTAAGCCTAAGTTAGAGTCCTCTGCGGTCACCACTTGCCTGGTGAAAGACCATCTGCAGCCAACAGCAGTAGTCAGAAAATAAAAGCTAATATAATTTAAAGTCCACATCCTTAATTATTTTATAATAATTAAAGTATTCAGTTCCCTGGTATCGGAGAACAAATATTGAATTTTGTGTCAAATATTATAAAAAATGATATTGTAATATTAAAATGTTTGTTTGGATGATTATCAAGTGGGTCCGAAATCGGAAATAACTTCCACAACAAAATGCGATCTATTACTTTATAGTTAGTAAACCATTTAAATAAATTGGTATCAAATTTCAGTAGCAATCTATTCCGCGGAAATTTAGCAAAATAAACATTATTATATGAATAATTTATATTTTACAATGCAGCAATTCTGACGGTTGCAAATGAATCCATTAATTACTGTCTCAATGCTGTTCGTTTTAAATATGCTGTGTCTAGTCAAAATAGAGTACGAATAAAAGTTGATAACATAAGAATTAAACTTGATAAAATACCTTAGGCTGTAAGCCCTCGTTTAGTTAGCGGGCAAAAGCTCCCGAAGAATGTAAGAATAAAATTTTCTATTGTTTTAATCGCAATAATACACGAGCGTAAGGCTCGGTCTGAGCCCAGCGAAAAAATATTGTTTAAATAAATATTAAAGTTTCGCAGTTTTCAAAGGTTGCATCGCACTCGTTGCTTTTTAGGAGTTACTTGTCCATGGCGGTATCACTTAACGTCAGGAGAATCAGCTTGTCATCATCATCTTGTTTGCCTACCCATGAAATAAAATGAAACATTTCAAAAATCTGCCTTGAGCCTACATTTATAAGAAGATTTTTGCTTTGTTGACTGTGGCTCTGCGACCGTTGTTAGAAGTGTCCGTGGATGATTATACTAATTACCTGCCACCACTTGTATAGTCTGCTCGAATGCATACCTATAAAAGAAATAAAAACATGTCAGTAAAATGTGATATGCAGTTTCAAGTATGGAACCTTATCAATTATTGTCCTTTTTTTTATTAATTGATCCGGTATTTATGTTCGTAAAACATATCCAAATAGGTTTCGTTTCAATCCACGGTGTCAGTTCAGTCCATTTACAATTTTTAAATAAAATAATTTTAGACGTGAAGAAGTAACAAACATAAGTACACTCTCACATAATTTAAACTTTATAATATTGGTGTAGATAAACTACAGTTACATAAATAAAAAGAAACAAATTGGTTAATACATTGTTATTATAATACTTGTGTTGGGCGAGTAGAGTAGGTGTATTATAAAAAATATAATTACAATAAAAAAGTAGATACAATAATTTATTACAGAATCGTATACAAAAACATGTAGATTTCTGGTGATACAAACATGAAAAATATTTAAATAACATTCTTATTAATCGAAGCATACCTATGTATTAAAATTTTAAAATAAACAATTATACGCTATAAGTACAAAAGAATTATCGAGACACCAGTAATCTATCATCATTTCATCATATTTGTTGTCGCATTCTAGTAACAGTTGGAATAATTTGTGATATCACAGGTGGTCCCAAATGCCATGCATGTATGCAAGCCAGTCGGTATGCGCGAGCTATGCAACAGAGAGGGGGTTATGCGTAGGATTGGTATACGCCCGGTTTCCCAGGATAGCTGCTAGTTATATAGCATTCGAAGCAACACAATTTGTCTGTGAACTGTACTGCGATGTTTAGGTACTGTGACCCTTTTGTAATTGTGTGTGTGGAGTGTGTGCGCTTGTGTGTATAGAGCGTAGAGCGTAGTAGAAATAAGAAAAATGCATTTTTCTGGTGGTGTTTATTAATTGTATACCTAAGTAATTACTTAATTAAAAGAGAATTTTTAAGAGCGAATGAGTGTAACAGTTGTTGGTAAACCAATAAAATAAAATAAAAATTAAGTAAAGAAAATTAATAAAATGTTAATTTGTAAAATTTCCAAAGGCTTGCGTGATATTTTTTAAAACAACTTGTGGCAATCTAACTGCAATAGTAATAAGAACTTATAAGTTAATAATGTTACTAAAGTCACAGTTTTTTTAGTTGCACAAAATAAATAAAATGTGGATTTATGAATGTTTAACGGTATTTCATTAAAAATTAATTCTTCAATTAAAAAACTTTGTTATTCTCTCTGGCTCAATAGGCCGAAGATTTGCAAAAGGTCGGTGAAGGCTTGGTGAGGCAAGCGGAGAACTGAGATATTTGGCGAACATCGGGGAGAGCTCTACCTAGCAGTGAATACCTATACCGAAAAGAAAATATAAATGTTTTGCCAATCTCTAATTGTAATATTGAATAAAGTCATCGACATTAAAAAAACATGATTCCTTAGTAATTACTCTTTCAATAATGTTGCATACTTCCGTTTACATAGTAAATGTCTAATGTCTAATACGTGGTGTAAAAGCACTGGAGATCGGTAAGGCTAAAGTTAGTTTACATGGTAGAGTTCACGCCGGGATTTAGACTGTAGAAAATTCATCTAGATCCAAACTCTCGGTTCGCCCATAAATCGCTGGCTGTTAAGTCAAGTTAGTAGCAAGTTTAGAATTGTTCCCCCGACTTCCATATTAATGTGTGGGTAGTAAAATTACAATTAATTTTATTACTTAGAAATAGTATAAATCTATTTAAAAGTAGGAAAATTGTATACTATAAATTTAAAATCAATCCATAAACACACACGTTTGAATAAATAAACAAATTAAATTGAAATGGTTTCTACGGAATCGACCGTAACTTAAAATTAATTTTGACTCCACAAAATACCAGTACCCTCCATTCATAAAAACAGAACACATTTTTCATTCTTGTCTAACGCCAAAGTTTATGTACAATTTAAAAAAAAACAGTCACTCAGCTTTCATTATTAAATTTGTTCTTAAAATATCGTCGTACCATAAAGTAGTTACGACATTTTAACCACGGACCGTAAAGCCACAGTCAACTTTTTAGCCGTTTCCACATACTGGCATCCTTCTACTAAAGGGGTCTAACTGAAAAAAAATATATGCAAAATTGAAGTTTTATTTCAAACTTATACTGATAATACTTATACCAGTTCTTAACACAAAAATACAAATAAATATACATTCTATTAGAATACATAGAATTTCATCTTTATCTCATACTTAGTAATAGTCCTTGTTCGACAATGGACTTATAAGGCTATTATGATTATTTTTCTCACAATAATGATGATATATGTTTATATACTATACTTGTCGTGGCGTCCAGCCTCCTTCGACAGACATGACTGGCCGACTACGAATGGACACTTTGACATATAGGAAAAAGATATTAAAGTGACGAGACGGAATGAATCACTAGACGGCAAGAAGGCTTTTGGACGACAAGAAGACAGGACAACGAAGAGGAGTAAAAATCATAGTCCTTGTTTTATTATTTCTACCACCTTTTCCGCCCTTTCAATACTGGATATTAAGTAATAGCCAAAAACAAGTAATGAAATCTGAGAAATGTACATATCTACGAATATTATCATAGCAATGATAAACCTTAAAGTAAAATTGATAGGGTAATTTCTTACTAAGATAAACACTTTTTCAGAGCATCTTAATATTTTGACAATAATGGTAAAATTCATTATAAGTAAGGTATTCACATAGTTGAGCAACTCATATACACGTTACAGTCATCATCATCATCATCAGCTCATTAAACGTCCCCACCGAGGGGCACGAGCCTACCCGTATAGGGTGATTAGGCCTTAGTCGTCCACGCGGGCCCAGTGCGGATTGGACGACTTCACACACAACCTTCGAATCTCTTCGCAGGCGTGCATGAAGGTTTCCTCACGATGTTTTCCTTCACCGTAAGAGCGTCGGATAACGTACATATATTTTCGAAAATTCGAAAATACATGTTACAATACCCCAATAAAATTCTATTCTATTCTATGAGTGATTAGATTCAATTAATATTACTAACATTACTAATTATTTTATTATAATGATATTTGTGTTACAATAAATATTCACCGGAATTCACAACAACTAACATAACAGTAATGTATTAATTACCTTGTGCCCGGAACTCAATTCTTATGTGATTTGTTATGTTAGCATACTTATAAGAATATTTGGTTGACGATTATTATATTACGACGTATTATTTATTATTAATGGTTGGGACGTCGCGGCTAGTACACCAAGGGTTCCGGATTCGATTCCTGGGCAGTGTTTAAATTCGTGTGCATGAACATGTCTGTTAGTATAGGTCTGGGTGTTTATATGTATTTAATTAAAAAAAAACAATGTTTATCCGTAATTAGGGTTGCCAACTTTTTTTTAGCAGAAAATAAAGTATATCTGATTTTAAAGGAGGTAAAAAAGAGTATGCACTTATAAAAGAGTATCATTTTTATTTTATCTTTAAAAAAGGTATTTTTAGTACTTCTTGCGGCACATAACAAATTTCATTATTTTTAAAGGTATTGAATGAGTCTAAACATTCTAACTCTAAATTTATATATATCAAGAGCTCAATTTTTGATTAAATTCAATGAAGCCTGTTTCTCTTTTCTCGCCACTTTACATTCATGACCGAAAAGACTCTTTCTGTAAATGCTGAAGTGGCGGGAACAGAGAGTATATAGCTAATATTTTTTTAAACAATCAATTCTTGAGGACATTTTTTAAAATATATTGCCATTTTTCGGCGGTTCATTTTTGTATAAAGTCTGCGTTATTAAACAATACGGCTTCGAGCAATTTTAAAATTGATACTTCTGAATATAAAGTATCCATGTCTATGTTTAGTCTTTTTTAAATTAAGTTTTCCTTCTATAATTTTGTTCTAAATTATTAAATTCAACAGTAGTCTTTAAGATATTGTATTTAGTGAATACACCAGTTATCATTACTAAAATCAACCATTTTGTAAATAGTGGACTTTTTAATTCTAATTAAGGTTTTTGCGTATTATTACGGCGTGCACTAAACATTTGTAAAAAAAGAGTATTTTAGCGTACTTTATTAGTGTTATAGATTATAGAGTACGACCACATGATATAGAGGACAATACTCTATTTAGAGTACGGTTGGCAACCCTATCCGTAATGCCCATACAGGTTCCTGCTTAGTTTGGGGCTGAAGGCGCTGTGTTCAGTGAATATTTATTTTCTACTAATAATCTTCATATGTGGCGCAAAATGGGGGAGGCCTATGTCCAGCAGTGGACTTCGATAGGTTGAATAGATTATAGATAATAATCTAAATCAACATTTTAAAGTTAGGCACCTTTATATAGAGGAATTTTCCACGCGGACGTTTATTCGCGCCGCGACAAACCTCAAACTGTGATGAAACTGCTACGTTCGTTAATTCCAATTAAATTCCAACTTTACTTATTACAGCCGCAATCTATTTTCGCCCTTGTTTTCTTCATTGTAAGGTTTATGTCATCTAAATGTTATGCTATCAACGTTAAGCACGTCATTCACGCACTAAATGGCATGTGTGTAGAGTTCGGTTAGGCCTGGTTATATAAACGGAACGATTTGTAAACATGACGTAGAGTGCTTAAGGCTTTATTGAACCGACAAAAAAGCGGAAAGACGTTCTCTAGCATGGACGGGTATAGATTCTATGCTTTATCCCCCACATTAGTAATGTTAGTTCTTTACGGTGTTTTCTTGCAAGAGAATTTGTATTAACCCATTGAACGGCGGGAATCCAGACCAATCTATTGTCTGTCGCTTAAGGCGTCATTGGCGGTCAAAGGTTTAACATACTTTAACAGCAGTAATTTAGAAAAGTAAACAAGTCACAAAACATATTCTAGTGCCATGCTTTAACTCTAGCAAGCGGTTAACTAACATAACCAAAAACATTTTTTTTAAGTTTGATAGATAAGTAACATAGAAAATGCGTGAATATGTGGTCCTAAAAAGAAGAAACATGTAAGTAATACTTATTTTTGTCATGGTATTTCTTCTATCAAGTAAAAAAGAGTTATTAACATTTTTTGGTGTTGCGGTTGAGAGGTCGGCCGCAACACCAAAGGTTCCGGGTTCGATCCCCGGCAATACAAACATTTGTGCATGAACATGTCTGTTTGCAATGGTCTGGGTGTTTTCTATGTATAATATGTATGTATTTCAAAAAAAAAAATATATATGTATGTTTATCCGTTGTTTAGTACCCATAATACAGGCTTCACGCTTAACTTGGGGCTAGATGGCGCTGTGTGAATGTCAGTAGATATTATATTTATTATTTATTATTATTTTGTAGATTGAAATCAAAGTTTCTTGTTTGGATTTTCGCAACAGAATAAAACAGTCCGAACCCATTGGTTACCAGTGTATGCTACCGAACAGAAAACGCCAGACACAATAGAATATTTATACGTACTAATATTCAGATATCAGGTGTGGTCCAGACAGACAAAAGATTAGGTCAATTAAGCCCTACAAATAATCATACAACCGCAATGCGTTCAACAGCCTAAAGATCGGTACAAACTTTCCCTATTTGGTTCATCTCCAAATATCTTGACCTTGTAACACAAATTCCCAATTCACACTCTAGGTCAAAGCATCCTGCAGTATCTAGTATAAACCGATCGACATAGTTTCGTCTCTGTCACGTATATAAGGGATTTGTATTGTGCGACAGAGAGTAATAACAAAGCAGAACTAGGATGATGGATTATAATATGTCTATGATGCAGAAGGTTCGATAATGTTTGTCGAATTTGACGTCTTAATTAGTACACGTGTCTTCGGCATAGGAAAAAGAAGCGTAGCGCGCTATTTCTTAATCTATGGGAAAATGCATAGAGTAAATAATACCTACATAATATGTATTTACTTCTTCTGTGACACAGATATTATTAATCCGAGATTAATATGAATACCACTATAGGGATTCGACATTTTTATTTATTCATTTGCATAAGAGTACTTAACTAATACAACGTCGGTGGTTTAATGGTGTGGACTGTTGCCTTCCTACCGGGAGGGCGCAGAATCAAATCCCGCCACGTGCCAATATGTTTGCGAATTTTTGAAATTATATGTACGTTATCCGGCGCTCTTATGGTGAAGGAAAACATCGCGAGGAAACCTGCGCACGCCGGCGAAGAGATTCAAAGGTTGTGCGTGAAGTCGGCCAATCCGCACTGGGCCCGCGTGGACGACAAAGGCCTATACACCCGCGTACAGGCAGGCTCGTGCCACTCGGTGGGACATTTAATGAGCTGATGATGATGACTTAATTAATATCCTCTTTCTTTTCTCTCCATTGGTGCGTTATGTTGGTGTCTAGAAGTATGCTAAATAGCACTTTTACATTAAGGAAAAACATATAATATTAATGTTCTGAACATAAAGACAAAATTTATCATACTATTCGGATTTTTTATAAAAATTCAGAGATTTTAGCGCAAAATAAGCGCTTATAACTCAATTCTAATTGGAGGCGACGTAACCGCGTATCCACAGGAGCCCACTACATAATACGTCAAAATGAAAAACGCCCGAAGTTCTCGTGTCCTAAACTTAGCAGATTTTTCGTACACTTCTCCGACTTGTAAAACTAAGTACATTACTCGGTGAAGTAGGCCTTGAATTGCTTTATGTATTCTGACGAGAACATTTTATTTGAATTCTGAGACTCCCTAAGTGAGATGATTTTTTTTTTAAACTTTTAGTCCAAACTTTTTGGCTTTTATTACTTAGTCGCACTGCAGAGTAGGTACAGTACTGCAGAGTACAGTATGGCTTATGGGAGATAAAGCCGTGTAGGTATATACATAAACTATTTAATTATTATATAAATAAAAGACTTAATCAATTACTTGTACCGAGTCATTACTAATTATAATATAAGTTCCTTCTTAACATGGTTAAGTATTTCTTGTAACTATTATTTCTCATATAGTCGTAAATTTAATGAGTCGTACTCGCGAACCTTTCCGCCAAATCAACCATCGGTTCTACGCATTACATTGTCTGCCTCCTGTCACTTGAACTTGCTACTTACATATACCCACGCTTAATGCTAAGGTGCTTTAGGTAAAGGTTTGTTATGGCCTCTGATTACTCTATCCTCTTCGCTGAAAAAATGCGATGTGAAAGGAGTTCTTGTCTACAGAAGTATACTTTATTAACTCTTTGAACGCTAGGAATCTGGACACAATAGAATTTCTATTGTTTTACATTTTAAAGCTTCAATATCTATGAAGGTTGGGGCATTTCTTCGGCTGCTACAGTCCGACCTTGGACGTACTAAATATAGATTTTCCCGTTTTGCGCTTTTTATACCGGTCTTGCTCTTTCCTCATTCAGCCTCCACCAGCGACTTTTCGCAAGTCATCAGTCCATTGGGCTGAACGCACCCATGCTACGTTTCCCAAGACGCTGTCAACATTTCCGAACTCATCTACTCTAATGATCATCGATACCGTGACTCCTCCAGGGTCTTCCAGGGACGTGGAGGGTCGCCAGAGAGTACCGATGCAGCGGACTTGGCGAGAGAAAACTCACACAAAACTACCCTCAACTTGGCTTGGGAACTGGAGGACTTACATACGAGTAAGAATTTTCTAGATTAGAATTATTTGAATTCAGCTTACTCTCGTTTTATCTTCTAAACTATCAGCAATATCCAGCCCAATTTCCAGTCATCGCAAGCGATCATCAGCCCGCATTTATCAAACGTAGCGTGTCGTCATGATGACTTGACTCCAATGGGGGCTCTTTGTGTTGCAGGGATTCATGGGCTTAACATTCCAGATCTACCTACCATGCGGAAAATGACTTGCTCTGGTAATGCAAAGCCCGTGTATGCAGTCAGGATGACATGAGTTAATGAGATATATTACTCATGATTAATTACTGTTTGAATTCATCTTTTGAATGCTATGTTTCATAAATCGTCAACCGAATAAAATTATATATAATATTAGTACAAATTATATTTAATATATTATATTAGTACAGTTTTTAAGATTGGCCTATTCTAATTTCTAAACTTTATAACCGTTGATAAGCTGCTTAATGCAAATCATCACAAAATGCGTTGTCTGCGAAATATTTGTACCACATCATACATGGGGCGGAGTTGATTTATACCAGTTGGTCAGTTTATATGTACGACAATAGCTCACTCCTAAGTAACTTTGCAGGAAAACTATATTGAAATAAATACTACTATTTATTCTATAATTATCTTTGAATAGGCAGCTTTGCTTATCATGTTCTTCTTCCTAAAATATTTCTTTATCTCCTAGATTGTTCAGCAAATACACAAACTGAAACCTAATGTTAGCTACAAAACTGTTGATTGTTCCTATCAAAGTTTCTTTGCATCCCGTATTGCGCGAAACATCGGTTGTTGAGAAATATTTTCTATTGCACTTTCCGGTTATACTTGCCAATATAAAAGAGCATGAGTTGTGCGAAACCTTTCGAAACCATCTCGCCATTTGTTAGCATACAAACGTAGAATTGCACAAAAAAATCCGAGATATTTTAGTGTAATGATATTTGCGATGGAAATGTTCTTTACGTATCTTTGATTGTTTTGGAAAGTGAATTGTTTGGTATGACGGCGTAAACACTTAGTCACCTTAATTATAGACTTCCAAATAGATTTATCATTTAAATAACTCCATCCATAAAAATGATGATGATATCACTTAAGTAGAATGTATCAACAACACAAGTGATATTTAATAAACGCACATACATGCACGCATCGCATTCACTAATAAAAGAACAATTTATACGAACCGCAAACAAAGAATACCTTGTATTACAAAACATAAAGTGCACACATAGTGACGTAATCACCATATAAGCCACACGAGCGGGGAATTAGTTATTCGAAAACATTCACCGACCCCAGGTGTTTGCTTGCCAATAAATAACCTGGCCCCATGATCAGAGCCAAGTATGAAACATGTGAATTTCACGGCGCCATTTTGTCTGCACCGCACAAGCGGTATGTTGAGTAACGGCTTTAAAAATTGACACACGCAGTTTTATTATGTTACAATTTACAAAGTGTACAGAACAGTCAGTACGCTTATCTGATGGGAAGTGATACACCTGACCACGACAGACCGGTATTGAATGAGACCAACAACTGATAAACAGTTGTTATTTTCCATCACTGCCGCACTGCACCCGTCACCCGAGACAACATGTGTAAGGTCTCTTATACCCGGTAATTCAACTAGTTACAGTGCTCTCATCCTAAAACAGACAAATGAAAAACACTTCTATTTCACGGGACAATATCTGGCACTGAGTTGGCACCAATTATATTCTGTATATATAAAGGTAGAGACGCCATCCGTGCCTCAGAAAGGAACCGCCGAAGAGAGTTTGTACTCTTTTGTTTAGGTAAATGTGTTCGAAATTCGAAATATGTGTATGCGTGCTGTCATTCGGAACACTTTTTTCGATTGTTTTATGAGCATAATATCACGAATCCATACTTTTTTACATCATTGGTTGGCACCTACCTACCTTACTACCTACATACCGGTCTCAGTACCGAGATTACCACCTGGTACAACGATAACACAGCCGATATTCACTGCATAGCGTTCAAGGCTTTTTAGAGTTGATAAGTAGTCAATAATTTCCATTAATTTATATTAATAACTCAACGGCGGCAAACAGTTTTAAAATATATCAAACATTCTGGCCTCTTCGAAAAGGGTTTTCAGGGAAACTCAACAACAATACGACTTCGCCTTTTTTTACAAATATTTTATCCCAATTTAAAGAATCCATATAAGTTCTCATATTGTGTTTCTGTACCCATTCTTTATACAGTTATTTTATTTAGAAAAAGATTCACGTATTTTGATGTCAACTCATGAACGAATGTAATGACAATTTTTTGAAAATTAATTCTAAACCCAGTTCTAAATTAAAGTAAAAATTTAAACCTGTGTAGTACGGACAAGTATTCAGGAGTCATGTGGTTGAAAATATCTAAAAAGTCCTTATTTCATGCGCAATCTTTATTCCAAATGTACTATACTTCTATACTAGGTCACCCTTTGCAAGTTTCGTCATCCAATAGCAGTCCGCGGACCAGCGGTTACTCCTGGTGGTTCGACAGAATATTATTTAACTTAATATTTTTTGTTAGCGAATTTCAACGAGGCGTTGAGATTGGCTAAAAAATAGGCTTAAACTTCTGTCACACCAATTTGTACTAAGATAACCGACCCGTTTTCTGTGTCGGCATCTCCAGTCTGACAATAAGTTTTCTTCGTGACAGCACTGTCAATTTGATTTAAAACATTTTATGCACAGCAATGATGTAAAAAGTATGGATTCGTGATATTAATATGCCCACAAAACAATCGAAAAAAGTGTTCCGAATGCATTGACAGCACACATACACATATTTCGAATTTCGAACACATTTACCTAAACAAAAGAGTACAAACTGTACTCTCTTCGGCGATTCGTTTTTGAGGCACGGATGGCGTATCTAGGATTCGTGATATGCTCACAACACAATCGAAAAAAGTGTTCCGAATGCAGTGACATACATATATTTCGAATTTCGAACACATTCACATAAACAAAAGAGTACAAACTGTACCTTCTTCGGCGATTCGTTTGTGAGGCACGGATGGCGTATCTACCTTTATAAATACAGAATATCATTGATGCACAGCCTTGATGGCTACCATTTAGCTAGCAAAAAAATACTTATAACCAATGTTCTTCATAGGTAAAAAGCAGTTATTACATCAATTAAAGAAAATACTTATATATAAATGTATAAATAACGCTTTTACCATAAGGAAAAATACCCGTCCATTAACTTAATTGAACAAAGATAGGATCTCGTTAAACTTTCACAATCAATTCATAACCCGCTACGTTTTCCATTATGTTGTTTATGAAAATTTAAAAAAGATCAATACAAACCGTTTTTGAAACAAAATATTTTCCGACCAATCAACGTAACTAGATTGTCTCTGCCAACGAAATAATATCTCCATTTTGAGTTGTGCTTAATCCGCGTGTTTATATGTTAATATCGCTAAGATATCAAATACGCATCTCGTAACAGATTAAAATTACATATCCATCTCAATGGAATCCTCGTAAGGCACATGTGGCCGTGATTACACGGACGCGAGTATTATTGTTATTAAATATTTATACGATACATTACTGTGGTAACGAATACTTCGAACAGATAGTGTTTCGGCATCGCCGGTAACATTAGCAATTTGATACTTCGCTCAGGATGTATGCTGAGATATTCATTTATTCACGGAGAATATCTTGGGCAAAATGCATGATGCTCTCTTACCTTGTGTACCCTTGATAACGATGCCGTTTAAGATTCATAAGAACTGGACACACACCTCTTACAATGTGTGATTCTATTCTTTGACCTATATTTGCCGAATTTATTATTACCGAGTAAATTATTCGTATTTCGAAGTATTTCGAAGGTTGTGTGTGAAGTCATCCAATCCGCACTGGGCCCTCGTGGACGACTAAGGCCTAATCACCCTATACGGGTAGGCTCGTGCCCCTCGGTGGGGACGTTTAATGAGCTGATGATGATGATGAGTAAATTATACCTATACCAACTCACGTTTGAGTTGAGGATATTTTGAAATTTGAAATATACAATACCTACCGTATTTTTCCGTTCCAATTGAGCAATAACAAAGTTTTGAGAATGAATTTCTTCAAATTGTTTTCAAAATTCAAAATTTATTCAGATACGTAAACAATAAGTTTTATCACGTTCACAAAGGGTATTCTGGAATGAAGGTTATCCGTTCAGGGCTATTAATTCTATTCACGAATCAATCAATGGACGAATTCAACAGATGAAGTGTATGAAGAATCTTTCCATACAATAAGCTTCTATTCACATTCTATTAAGTCTGTGTTTGCTTTTATTAATTCAACAGCGGGTTCCAAGATAGTTTAATGTTCCCTTGAGATGTTTCGAGATTCACGGAGTTCGTTGTTCGGGGTCATAGTGGTTGATACTTGCAGAAGTTTCACGCTGTGCGGTTGCAGTGAAAAACCCTCGAGCAGTTTTAAGAATAAGTTCGATCCCGCAGGAATAATGTTAGTAATACGAGTGAGGCATGCTTTGCTTTGTTTAAGTTATATATACATCAATAGTTGCTCGCTTGAGTTCGTGACAATTTTTTCTTGTAATGATTCGAACTAAATTAAAATAAGTACGTTTATCTTTAATTATATGCAAGCAGCGGTACTTAAATTCACAAGCATTTATAAGATTATTAAATGTATTTTGAGATTTTTTCTACTTATCACTGACATGTAAATGATTGAATAGTTTTGCCAATACAAATTGAGGAAATTTATTAGATATAGATAGAGAATTGTAAGTTTTAAAGCTGTTCACCTACTTATCTACTAAGAAGTTTTTTTTTGTAATTTGACAGACAACTGTATAGTTGACAACTCAAAACTGGCTTTCTCTGATTTAAGGGATAGGCGAAAGATAACATAATCTATAGACTAGCTATTATCACCTCACAGTGAGCATCTGTTTATGATATACATAGTACGAGTAAATACGGCATAAAATGCGCACTAAAAGTTTTACTGTTTCTGTTCACAAGGTTCTTGGGTATGTGTAAAGGCGTCGACGGTGTGACGTAGACAAATGTTTTACAACGCTTTTAAATTGCAAACAGAAGCGACACCCCGACACGAATACGGGATGAACTCCCGATACGTAGATATGCATAAATACGCGAAGTTTACACTGAGACTTTGTATTGACGGTGGATGTATGTCGTCTTATTCCGTTGCCAACAAACACAGCAACAACACATTGAACTTTGTAAAGTAGCTGTATTTGGGGCTGAAGAATGAGAAACGCTGAATAATATTAGGTGTGTACTAGCAACCTTCCTGAAGATTTAGCCCCATGACTAAAGTAATCATTGTGATAGACAACTATTCAAAATGTGTGTATTTATTTATTTTATCAACGATTTCCATAACGATTATTGATGTACGAGCTTGCCCGTACAAGAACTGGTTCGATAGAGCTTTATTGATACTAAAATTATACCTAAGTCATACATAAATTAGCAGAGATACAACTTTTAACATTGTGAGTGAATCAACAATCTCTGGACGACATCTAGGTAATTACTTTTTCAACATAACATGACAATAATTAGAATATATTTGCTGCTGGGTAAAAATCATATTATTTTGTAACAGTAAGCGACTTACTAAATTATCGGATTATTACTCAACGCACTCTAGTTCATGTAAGAAGGACGTTGCAGGCCTCAGTCTAGTTTCATTCACAACAAATGTTAAGTTTATTTAAAGACCGCAAGAAAAAATACAATCTGTATACTCTATTCCATCGAGCAATGAGATAATTTAAAAAATCTGTTATACTCCCATTACAGTTAAGGCTTTTGAACGACAAAGCGTTCTTTGCTCATTAAGATTTACGAACCGTTTGATATCAATGATGCGCAGATGGAGATAAACAACGGAATAAAGCTTCGGGAAAATCCTCCTTTGGCATAAACGATTTCATATGGATGACAGTCAAACGTTCAGCGCCGTAATCATAACGAGGCTCTGGAACATTCGATCGCTTTTGCAATGGAGAATTAAACTTCTACGATTGTTGAATTGCCTTTTATTATACGCAATTACGTTAAACCTTGTGAAGAGAGGGAGTGGTTCGTTCAGAAGTATGTAATACGACTGAAATGATGATAGGCTATGAAGACATCATCATCAGCTCATTAAACGTCCCCACCGAGAGGCACGAGCCTACCCGTATAGGGTGCTTAGGCCTTAGTCGTCCACGCGGGCCCAGTGCGGATTGGACGACTTCAGACACAACCTTTGAATCTCTTCGCAGGCGTGCGCAGGTTTCTTCACGATGTTTTCCTTCACCGTAAGAGCATCGGATAACGTACATATATTTTTCGAAAACACATTGGTACGTGGCGAGATTTGACCCTCACCCCCCCTGGTAGGAGGACGACAGTCCACAACATTGAGCCACCGACGCTCTCCTAAAAATATCCTTTTCCCTAAAGTATCTGAAATATTGTTTAATCGTATTAGAATCCTGAGTGCACGTGGTCGTATTTTATTCACGAGGCTAAGTAATATTCGATTTTGCCAACTTACAACCCTATTTCTAACAACTTTACAACCAATGATCTTAATTTAAAAGCTTTATTTTTAGATTCGTCCATTATTTAAATTTAATGAATTGGGAATTTTCATTTTAATCATTCGTTTGTTGTGCCCAACTAAGCGGCTGTCGATTATTTCACTTGACTTTTTCAGTTTAGAATTGGGACGTAGTAGTAGACATCATCCACCAATCCGAATTGGGCCCGCGTTGTGGGTTACGGCCCAATCTCCCCATAGCTATGATGTTCCGCGGTTCCAAAAAAATCTAATACTCTAATTATGAAATTTATAACATCTAAATACCTCAAACTATTGATTTGGTTAGCCACATATAGTGTTGCTAGGTGTTCCGAATTTTCGTGGGACGTTCCGATTTTCAGCGGTCGGGGGATGCGTCTCGTAAATGTCCCGATGGATCAAAAAATGAAATAGTTTATTCATCAAAACTATTTAATTTTTGCTAATTACATCACTGTCAAATTGAAAATGGCACACATCACATTTTTTTGTTAACGCCGATAGTTTTGACCTCATGTACCAATTTAACACAAATCGGACTTGGGAACACTAGCCACACATCTATATACTAATATTATAAAGCTGAAGAGTCTGTTTGTTTGTTTGAACGCGCTAATCTCAGGAACTACTGGTCCGATTTGAAAAATTCTTTCAGTGTTAGATAGTTCATTTATCGAGAAAGGCTATAGGCTATATATCATCACGCTACAAGCAATAGAAGCGGAGCAGCAATGAAGAATGTTTCAAAATCCGGGGGGAAATTTTCTTACTTGGAGATTCCGCTACGTACGCTGCGTAAACGGTTAAAGTTTCGCAAAAGTCATGTATGAGAGTATTGTTACCCTTTTAAAGGTCTACAAAAAAATCCGCGACAGCATATGTCTATCTTTTAAGGTTAGCTCCCTATAACATATTTTTTGCTAAAAATTTTTTCTAAAATATTGCATCATTTTGTGAAGCTATTTTCATAAATATGATATGAATCCTTATCTAAATAAATACTTTATTTATAAAAAGTATTTCATTTTCAACAAAATTGCCTTTACATCATTCAATTGAAATGAATATCTTATGAGATATCGCAGTTTTAACTCACCTATATAAACGAAGTAGCGGGTAAAAGAGAGCGTTAGGCCAAAGTAACTATTCCACGCGGACGAAGTCGTACGCTAAAGCTAGTATTATATATTGTGTCACAAAATAAAGTATTGATAGTGCACCAGTTCATAACTTTGTACCGTGATATCATTGATCGTAATGCCATAAAAAAGTATGTAATAAGTCGTTTTCATAAATCGAAAAGTTAATCGTTGATCTGTCAGTCCACATCCATTACGGAGGACTTCCCTAAATTGTTGTCATTTTTTCTCTATAACAAGTTTTAAAACTGGTGATCATGTAATTAACAATCAATGATATTCTATATATATAAAGGTAGACGCCATCCGTGCCATAGAACGAACGAAGAGAGTACAGTTTGTTCTCTTTTGTTTAGGTAAAGGTACATTCATTCGATATATGTCTATGTGTGCTGTCATTTCATTCGGAACACTTTTTTCGATTGTTTTGTGAACATATCACGTATCTATAATTTTTACATCATTGTTTACAATATATATTCACACCCACCCACCAATCCGTATTGGGCCCGCGTTGTGGGTAACGGCCTCATTTCCCCCCATAGCTATGCTATAAGGAAGGCATGTGCCCTGCAGTGGACCAAAATAGGCTGATGATGATGATATTCATAAATATACATCATGAAATAGCGAAATGTGAAATGTTATTACCATGAAAATACTACTAATAATACTTCTTCATGCACGCTTGCGAAGAGATTCGAAGGTTGTGTGTGAAGTCGTCCAATCCGCACTGGGCCCGCGTGAACGACTAAGGCCTAATCACCCTATACGGGTAGGCTCGTGCCCCTCGGTGGGGACGTTTAATGTGGGGACGTTTAATGAGCTTAATGACTTACGATGATGAAGAAAATACTTAATTATTATGAATTCGCTGCGAGTTTTCCGAAGTCCCTTCACAATGCACGTTCCAGTAAATTGAAAAGAGTCATCGCTAAAAATCATCATATTACCGATTTCAGTATAAAAAGGCTGCTTCTCATCAAAAAGCAAACACATCCTGAGTTTAATGAGCGTAATTTAATTCCAAGCTCATTCATTAACGCGCATTACAGGGGAGAAGCACAAGTAATTTCGTTAAAGTAATTTGATTGTAAAGATAAAGAAATACCTATTGTGATGGTGTGTAACGGACTTAGATGATGTAAGTTTCCCAAGATATGTGGATATAATAAAACTGCTCGTTAGTCTAGCTTAGTCACCTATTATTAAACATATAAAGATGGCCATTTATAGGCAGACATCGGTGGAATAATGAAAAGGTCAATTAGGGTTTAAATGTCAAAACGTCTTTAAAACATGAGCGTATCAATTAATTTGTTTCGACAAAATGGTGACCTTTTCTTAATGAATGTAAAGGATCAGTACTCCTCGTTAGGTAGATGGCTGAATCCAGGCCGGGCAGATGTGACCACTTAGGTCTTGTATGTGCTACATCTAACAGACCCTGTTAGAACAGCGTATAGTTTCTTTCAAAACAAGGTAAGAGATTGCTCTAAGGCCGCCCCATCTCAATACTAAGTCAGAATTGTTATTTTTAGGTAGGTTATTTATCCTGGGATGTAACGTCAAAGGTTACTCAAAATATAACTAGGTGTCTAGATTAAAAATTTGCATGCTGTTTTAAAGCTTACCTATATTTAAAAGCATGGGAAATTCTTAACTCCAATATTACGTTCGAAGTACGCAGCAGACCTAACCCGTCGTTCTTCATAAAAAGAAAAAAGATGCCAATTCAAAATTCAGGATGATTGTCATACGCGTAATTCGAAATTAACGTTACATTTGGAGCAGAATATAAATACGTTGAATAAGCGTATCACGTATCACAGCGCCCTAACCGTAGAGACGTTCATTATTGCGAACAAATATCACGTGACGACGCGCTGTCACGTGTATTTAAGACGAAAGAAAATCGGCACCGCCATCGATTTGCGTTCCAACCCGCGTTCAACCGCAGGGTTGTCAGTACGTATATTTTTTTATTTAATGTGCGTCAAAAAATAAGTATTAGATAATTTAATATTGCTTTTTATATTTCCCGTAGCAGGCTTAAAAGCCAGTACCTATCTAAAAACGTTGAAATGGAAGATAATCAAATCCGTAAGTGTACAATAACACATGCAATATCATATTATATTAATAATATATTATATTGCATGTGTTATTGTATTACTGACTAGTAATGAAAATACAGTCGTTTAGATTCAGTTAGTATTCACCAGGAACGACTACAACGATTCGAATTATAGTCTAAGTTTTACGGTCCACTTAAGTAGTGTTGAAAAGTCCCACATAACGTAAATAAAAGTCAAAACATAAAAAATATTGTCAGCATTATTGAAAACTTTAGGTACGTCAGAAAATGTCCCCCTAATTTCACAAACACAACCAGAGCAGCAACCCTATTTATTTCAGTGCTTCGTAAGCGCTGAGAAATATTGAGATAAAAATCCAATAAAACCACCCCGAGGGCTGACGGCGGAGGAAATTGTAATGGTGACACCTTTTTCGGTGAAGATGCCACAACACCTGCGCCAATTACACCCGGGAGTAAAGCATCCCTGACTATTGACAACACAACAACAAAGCTTTTCCTATCTGTATTTGAGCGGGCCTGGTGACCAAGCAGGTTTATATTTCTGAAACCTTATGACAAATGTAGGCTTAGGAGTGTGCTTAACCTTTTGAAAGTATGTTTTTTTTTTCTGCGGAAGAATATAATTCTACAGGGAGATTTTTTTATGATATTTTTATTTATCTTTTGTTTTAACTTTAAGATGAAAGACGTATTCGTTTTGAAGAAATAGATAAATAACATGTATAAATTTTTAAAATCCCGCGTAAATTACGGGTACACTTTGCGGCCACTAAGTACTTAATATTGCCGGGTAATAATTAAAACATTTCTCAGTGTGTATACGTACCTAAGGAAACCTGCGCACGCCTACATGGAGATTCAAAGGTTGTGCGTGAAGGTGGCCAATCCGCACTGGGCCGACGTGGACGACTAAGACCTATACACCCTTTACGTTTAAGTAGCTCCAGTTTAATTTAAGATGATGATGATACTTACTTGCAGTGGTGTTAAGAACACAGAGAATCTTACAAATCTTATAATATATGCTTACTAAAAGAGGCAGTCTTGTAGTTATGTATTACCACAGATTAAATAATATGTATTACTAAGCGGTTGCATTACCTGTAACAAAAAATATATAAGTATTATTTATGAGAAACAATTAGATGAAACTTTTAACTTCATTTGAAACTTGTAAGAATTGAAATAAAGATTGAATAAACTTATAAGGAATAAATCGCGATTTATTTACTGAAATTTCGTACTATTATCTCGCAATAAAATGTATGTTCCGTCTAGTTTACAGATTTTGTATTCTCAATCTATGGTCTAGTCTCAACTGCTGGTGTTCTGCCAAAGTGTCTGGAATCAAAATTCCACTTTTAAATAAGTATTTTTTTCATTTTCCGTTATTTTCATTAAAATAAAGCATTAACCAGGGGACAGATAGATCTCCCCCATTCTGCGCCAAATATTCACAATCCAGCCTCCACCAACAACCGTTCGTAAGTCGTCGGTTCATCGGGCCAGAGGGCGTCCTCCGCTACGCTTGCCATGTCACAAGACATTTACTCAAGAGTAATTTTGAATTTACAATTGCGGTAAATTATACCTAATTTTAACATTAGGCATAGAAACGAACTCCCAACTCAGGCTTCCCAAATTATGTAAATCATTTACGTCAATTTGTATTAAAATATTCAATAAGTTCCCACAATGCTATGTTGTGCTGCCACTTCATAAGCAAAGTCTCAAACTCAGAATAACTTTATTCAAATAGACACTTTTGTATAATCAAGCCCTGTTAACACTTGAGTACGTTATTAAGCTATTGAAGTTGTGTATTGTTTTTCAACTCTACTTTTACAAGATGTATGCCTTGCTGAATTGCCCTTTCACCAGTTTAAATTAAAGATTTAAATAACCTTCATGAAGAAAGCTTACTAAACAATAGACGAATATTTATCGGATAAAGATGTGTGGTCTTGCACACAGTGTTCCAGTTACAAAATCATTGTGATAAATTACTGTAAAGTTACGTGTAGGTAAATAACAAAACTCTGTTACCAATGATATAAAAAATTAAAAGAGTGACTATCGAGTTTCTTGCCGGCTCTTCTCGAAGATCCTACTTATTCCGAACCGGTGGTAGAGTCATAAAAATATAATAATAATAATTGACGGTTGTTATTATTATAACAAAAGTATCTGTAACATATTGATTTGAATAAAGATTTTATTATGTTATTTTTTTTTGTTCATATTAAATGGAGTAAGTCAACCCAGCCCACCTTTTTAAATCGCGACAACTAGCTTGCTTGTTTGATAATTACTGATAACCCCTGCAAATGACGGAAGTGTTGTTGATAAATAATTACTGTAAATAATATTAAGTATATTGCAACACAGAAGTGCAAAACATTCCCATTTAAGGGACGATATCTGGCACAGCAGTGGTACCAACCTAGACAACTCAGTACCGACTTTTCCACCAAGTCAAACTTATTATAAAAATTCTTTACCTAGTTAGTACACTTACGACACTATAGGGCATCTCTCATGAATAACTAAAATATTACCTATTGTATAACATACTGTTTAATTACTGTTCTTGTCATGTCATATAGTGAAAAATAAACATTTGTTATTATTATAACTAGCTTGGGTCCGCAGCTACGCTCGCAAATTCGGGTCTGTGTTATCCCTTTCCTGATTACTACTTTTTATTTTATTATTTTATTTTATTCGGAACACCAACAGCACTAATACAGTTTGTTGAATTACAATTAGAAGTACAAGTTATGTCTAAGCTATTTATAGGTATTACGAAACCAGAATGTTATTTTACGCTGCTGCAGATAATATTATACAAATATCTTTCCAACGATTTGTATACATACACAATTTAATTACATAGGCATAATTTCCGAAAAAAAAATACTTCTTTTTTTGTGAGTGACGAATAGTCCGGACCTATACCAATTTTTAGCTTTGTACCTTGAATTGCGAATGGCTCCATAAAAACTTCTCCCCCCCCCCCCTCCATTAAAGGAAAGCGGGAGGTTAGAATTAGCCAAAAAGCTACTTTCTATGTCACTCTCCATGTCTTCAACCATTCCCGGGGGAATTTTCTCTCTTCGGTATATAGTAATTGATTATAAAAAAATACTTTGTTGTCTTTGTAGGATAGTAAATAACCTGTTCCGAAAATTGCATAATGAATGTCGAACGGTATTTATTTATGCAAATACGTAATCCTGCAGCGTATATTGGAAACTCAATTCGGGACGACTAGTAAAGCATTAGTCATTAATTATTACCGAACAGTATGGAATAAGCCTGTGATTAACAAGCGAAAATCTGGGGGCACGGCAGTGCCCCCGCCAAGTCGAGCGCGAAGCAAACACTGCCGTACCATCCTTTACAGGATCCATTTCGCCGCATTTTCAGGCCCCGATTTCAGAACCTTTGCATAATACCAGAGCGCTGAAATTTTCGTCATCTAGTAAGATATAATAACTTACTTTAAATCAAAATTTCAAGTCTGTAGGTCATTTAGTTCCGACGTTAAGCGAAAGCAAAGTTTCGCATTTTCGACAGACACTCACTCACTCACTCATGATCATCAAAATAGAACTAGTACTTCCCATTAACTCAGAAAGCTGAAATTCGGTACAGAGTTAGGGTTTAATGGCTACATAAAGGGAAAACTATGAAAACTTCGAAAATCGAAGATCTGGAGTACCTGGTGACCCTGCTTAGATAACAAAATCATCAAAATAGAACTAGTACTTCCCATTAACTCACAGAGCTGAAATTTGGTACAGAGTCAGGGTTTAATGGTTACATAAAGGGAAAACTATAATAACTTGGATAATCGAAGATCTGGAGTACCTGGTGACCCTGATTTTTTACAGAATGTTTTTGGTGGGATGATTATTACAGTAGAATATGAACAGAAATATTGTAGTAGCCGATATGAGAGCAAAATAAAACCTAACAAGTTGCAGTAGAGTTGAAAGTCGATCTCAATTTTGTATATACGTTGAAGAGTTAAGCCATGGCAATCACTCCGGTTCAGCTAGAGTGCGTCTATAGTATTGGATCTCTTTTAGTAAAACCTCGCGTGCACTGACGCGAGTTTGCAAACTACATAGTTACAGTGAATGGGGATTCTAACTCGACTTTGCGCTGATCTTCTAAAGCCCATTGGTTGAATTGTCAAAGCGCATTCGCACATTTTATTTTTAAAGTTCGAATTATGTCTTGTAACATATTTAATTAAAGATTTTTCTTAACAAATGTGTTAACAAAGATTACGTAGTATTAAATTCAAATTAAATTAAAGGTTTTTAAACTTCGTCAGTGCATGTGCTAATCTTCGAGTTTCTAGTTTTACTTTATTGCATATTATATCTAGATATTTTTTAGGTATAGGTATAACTTGCAAACAGAGCCTATATGATAACACTCAGTGGGCGACCTACGTTATCACTTTAATAGTTAATGATACGCCAATGCCTTCTACTCGAACATTGACTCATAAACTTACCGTACATCCATGGAGACAACGGATTAATATAAAATACCATCGACAATTATATAAGTCCCATCATCTTGTTTAAATTCCGAACACTGATTCCATGGATAATACAGTTACTCGAAAAACCTTTTATAAGCGGCTATATCTTAGCCAAATCCCTGACGTGATGGCTCATCCAGCCATTTTTTTTAATGTTGGTATCGCGCCAGTGGAAAGTTGTCCTTTTACACAGTGACCTTCGAAATTTGGATTCTCGCCAAGGCTAACATGACTTTGACCTGGTTAAATACTGGCCAAAGTAAATTTTGGCTTGGTATTTTACTTTCGATGCCACTACGTTATGCCAAATATGGGCCATTACTGTTAGTTTATTAACAGAGATTTATTTCTGTGGCCTGTTTATGCGGCCTTTGTCATTTTATATGAATTGAGATCAAGTTGACTTCTCCTTGCTTATGGAAAAAGCTTCAAATTGCTTATGGAAAAATATAAGCTCTAAAAATGAAAAATTGACGTTCAAACATTTCGTAATTTTACAGCTTGTAAGATCACACACACATACGCACTCAAACGCGGACACACGACCACACTTTACTTGACTTTGTTTTATTTATGATATTTATAAATTTCGTATACATTTTTTATATACTAGGATTAATAAAAAAAAATGCTAAGCTATAGACGAGCGGAGTCTCCAAATACAACACCCATTTACTTTTATTAAGGATTACATCAAATTATATAATATTTACTGTAAAAAAAATAATACTCAATATCACTACTACTCCCTTACTCTACTCTCAGTAATTTCATTAGCTGTCATTAACCCTGCTAAAGTCTAGATCACGTACTTTATGGAAAACTCTGGTACACTCGTAAACAACTCTAATCAAGTCAGGTCATTCGCCGCGATTAATTAGCCGTACAGACTTTATTCACTTTTTACGATCTAGCTAGTGCACCCTCCTAAGGGATACCAACGGTCAAGGAAAACGGACTTTATCCGCGTGGAGTAAGATACTGTTTCGGATGACTTCAGTTTATTCATACATTTATCAGGTAAGGTGTTCGTACTAACATGAGATCAAGTAGTCTAGAATGTTAACGGTTAATTAGCTTTAGGTTATCGTATAAGACTTTGGATAAAAAAGAAGACAACAATTATTATTCCTTATTATAGTTTTTAGTATGGTGTTTTTAAGGACAAGGTTTTAAAACTTAATCAGTGCAAAGTGCCTAATTTTAAAGTTTTAATAATAATCGTTTAGCAAGAATAAATTAAATAATTCACAACCAGCTCAATTATAAATTTATAAATTACCTATAATTTTTTTTTGTTACTTTAGTTTCAAATTTTTCGGGTACACTTTTTTCTGATGACTGCTCATGGCTTTCGCAACTTAACTCCCAGCCTTTATTTGTTTCAATATTATTGACTTGGCCAAACCCACTAACCCGCCTTACTTAAACTATAACTCTTTTGTACTCGGCCTGTTTTATTCATCATTAATAATAAATTATAATATCCTTATTATTGTATAATAATAAGGATTTTTATAATTTATTATTACACATTTTATGTCAAAATTTTAAAACCCATGCCAGGCCTTAGAAGCTGTAAAAAAGTGTTTACGACATGACCAGTAAACACCCATGGTCCCGACGTTGCGTCGTAAACGACACGCGCCTTTCACAACAGACCTCCATTGAGATCCCTAGACTTTGCTTCAGAGCACAGAAAATGGCCGGCATTATGTAGTGCTGCGGCTTATAATTAGTTTTCTTGGATTTATCTAAAAATGTATTTTATGACACTAAACCATAGACAAACAGTTGAGCACGCTCGTCCTCCGTCCCCTGGAGATATTTGTTTCTTGACATCTGGAATAGCGGTTTAAATCACAAGTCTTTATTAAAAATATTCTGTTTATTGTCGGTTCTTAATGCATTACTTATGAAAATTATAATAATAAAGTTCCTTTGCTTTATCATGAAACTGAAAACTTTAAAAAAATGAATTTTTTTAAATATAAATAGGTATAATTTACCTGTTATTTGATAAGCTCTTTGCATTCCTATCCTCAAATTTAATTCATTTAAATATGTGTGAATAAAGTAAAGCCACAATTTTTAAACTTTGGATTTATAAATTTATAAAAAAAATATATTATAAATCTCAATATCGTTTTTCAAGAGCTACACATTGATACCCCACCCAACACGGGGGAGTACGGTAAAAAAAAATTTTTGAGTTTCAGTTTAATGTATGGGGAACCCCAAAATATATTATAATTTTTCAAGTTTCTTGTCAAAACCTAATAGCGGTTACAGACAGAATACACATACTTACAAAGTTTGAATAGTGTAGTGCTTATAGTTTCGGAGAAAAGGATGAGACACATGCGGACGGACGGACAGACAAAGTTGACGAATCTATAAGGGTTCCATTCTTTGCCATTTGGCTACGGAACCCTAAAAACCAATCCCTTACATGTAGAATAGAGAACAGGTATGTACGATTTCTGAGCTTTACTAATTAGAGGGGCATTTGTATCACAGCTGCTTCTGACGGTTTTTATATACTGCTAATTGAATTCCTTTACTTATTAAAACCTAGTAAGGTTAAGGTATGCATAGAGAGATAGGGAGAATACTACCATATTCGCAATTTAAAAAAAAACAAAGTGAAGTTTGCATTTCTAAAAATAAAAATTTGAGTATCAATAATTTTTTTCTCGCAATAAAATTTGTCCTCTTTCGTCTTTTATCAGGGGCCTTGTAAAGATATCTTGACCACATCAAATTTAGGTCTTGCCTCTCCACTGCCTAAATTGACAACACCGGTAAAATAAAGAGATGCAAAATGACTTATGAGTCTTATGACACTATGTGTAGTATCTATGCACGTTAGTGTTACTCAATCCAGCTGAAAGCACTCTCCACCGATTACCCGAATACGCTTTTAAAGCAAAATTGCACCAACCTTAAAAGAGCCTTTGAAAAATATGATGCACCCTGATCCGATTATAGACTTTACGATTACTGAATTCGATTATTGGATAAGTTATGGATGGAAAGTAAGCTTAATCAAATTCTGGCAGAACGCTTAAGGAAATAATTTTTCAATAACAGGGTTAATAGCTGATGATTTAGTGCGTTCGGTAGACGATTACAAAAATCAATAAATTAACGCAACGGTCGATTTTCGGGTGGGTGTCAGAAAAATAAAAACAATTCCGTCTGTCTTCGGAAGACACGTTAAGCAGTTGCCAAAATACTATACACAGATTTGTCACTTACCATCAGGTAAGCGAACTAGTCGCCATTCAGTTCAAAATAAAATACTTTTACCACTCAGTTAAAGCTGTATTTGATTTTTTATTTGTGACCATCGCAGGCTTTCATAAAGTCTATTCCCCATTTCATAAATCCTAAAAATCCAGCCCCATTCAGTAACATGTTAAGCCCGGCTCAGACCCCGCTGTCCATAGTTTCAATAATTGTAACACACGCAAGACAAAAGCAAACTCAGGCTAACACGGGTTCTCACTTGAGTGTTTAATCGGCCGTTCGATCGGCTCACGTTCCCTACGATTTAGACTAAACGTTTATTGTAAAATAGCTTTTGTGTTGACTGCACAAGATTTAAATAAGAACGGAGAATTGTCTTAACTTAATTCGTATTTCAAGTCAGCTATCAATATCACAGTTTTTTTTTCTTTAACAGTTTTTCAACGCAGATATTAAATACATTGTATTTTTTACGATAGAAACATGACAAGCATTTTATAATATATAAAATAATAATACTATTAAAGGTTTTTGTTATAAAGTATTCTAATAGTTCATTAAACGATAACATATTTTGTATACATTTTAGACTTCATCAAACTTTTGACATTTGTGATGATACAACGAAAGCTTTTCATAAAGACTTTGACGATGAAAAGGCAATTAATATACCACTATATCACAACGAAGTATTAAATGCATTAAGTTAATTCATAGATAAAACATTCTAATTTTATTGCTTTACAAACAACAAAGCCCGGTTCATTGTGCTTCGATAATACGGGATAAAGGTAATTGTCCCGAAAATCGAACTTTCGAAAACCACCCCAGACAAACTGTTAAATAGGCAGCAAATGGGCTTATTTAAACTCGCCAAAGAACTTCGCTGAGAGCCGCTACACCTGTTTCATCTCGTTAAAAATAGCTATCAAATGTTACCCAGTACGAACCAACTTGCCACATAAAAAATTCAATAACGACCAGCCGTTTGAACGCTTCCCGCGACATTCTCTGTTTGACAAACCTTTAAAATACCTAATGGAAATACCGTTGACGTGAATAAATCGCAACGGTACGCCACAAGAGTCAGCATTGCAGTATATTCAATCAAATGCATAACATTTTTATAGCGATAACGGTAGATTTTTAGTAGTTTATTTCAGTGATATAGTATAAATCGAATCAATATAAAATAACACAATTGCGGTTACAGACTATTAAGTGTGTAAATGTGCATGGAATCGTATGAACTGTTCTTTAATGTCTTAATAGGCACACATCAATACAGTACGCTCAATGAAAGATGTAGCCGTAAATACCGATAATGGTGAAACCGTTATTCATTCGTTCCCAGTCGATACAATTTTCAGATAATTTTATTTTTAAATATATTTTTGAGATACGACGTTAAACTCCAACGTTACACGTTTAAATGTGACGCTTTAACCCTTTGAACGCTAGTAATCCAGACACAATAGGAAGTCTATTGATTCTGTCGCCTTTAGGTGTGATTTGTGTTCAAAGTGTACACATATAAGTAAACACTATCATGTTATATAGTGATCATTCACACAGAAAATATATTATTGTTGGTCTTAGAGATTGTCATCAACTGATGACTAAGCTTTAACCTTTTAACCACCAGAAATCGAGACACAATGGAAAATCCATAGTATGTGACGCTTTAAGGAGTTAAGAATCGATCTATTCATTTCGGCAAGTAACTTGAGTTTTCACTTCACTTTATGTATTGGCAACAGAATTAGCAAGTTGAAATGGCATCAAGCAGGACATACAAAGTACGAACCAATGGCCTTCACTAGCTACCGTTATGTTAAGAGAGACATAAGCTAGAAACAAAACAAGCCGTCCACCTAATAGAGTAGACTGCTCAATTGGTTTGTAGGAATCAGTCGGAATGGAAGTCACTAGGTTACTTTGTCCTACAGTGGACATACTAAAAGGCTGTAATTACGGTAATAATAGAAAAGAACAAAACGACGCGCGATAATCGAACGCTTCTAATTACTTTTAAGTCACCACATATATTTAAATATATTAGAGGTCTAAACAACGTAATTATTCCGATTTGATTTACGACATTGAGCCATAAAAAAAGTCGCAAAGATCGTAATGGATCGTAAAATTACGCTTAGAGTTTTCGCTTTTGTTTCGCGAAACATGCTTAATAATCTGCATACTAAACATTCGGCAAGCCAACTTCAGGGTTAATCGAGTTCGTGAAGAGCAGCCTGCGTTTTATAACTCACAAGATGAGATTTTCAAGCCATGTTGTATACGGTTTGATTAACGTGCTCGCCTTTTAATATACACGCTGTCGCAAGTTGATAACGTTTCATTATTTTATAAGATAATTTCATTTGTATCTTTAAATAAGCATTTTTAATTAAAATCGCGTCGCAGGATAGGTCGCGTAGTGGATTGCACTTCATGGCAAGCAAAGCGCTTGCTCTGATGTATGTCCTCCGGCTTAATGCGTTAATAAAGACTTATTTATAATGAGACCGTAAACCACGAGAGCTACATACCGTAACTTATCTCGAAAATTAATTTCGCTTTGTCTGTACCTACGTAGCATTGTTGACCGAACTATTCCACAACAACGGAAGTTAGTTGGTGAATTTACGCGGTTTTGTGTGTTTTACCTTAATATCGCCGGTTTCGATGGAGGTGGATATTCCTAATTAATTTATAACAGGGCGCGGGAAACTTTGCGATGGGTGCCGTATTTTGGGGGATATTTAGTCGGCAAATCACAATTTCGCGGCACCATACATTCTCTACATTGGCGAACTACCTGTTCGTGTGAGTTATGCGTGTTATGTTCTATATATTGCAAAGTAGAATTTAAGCCAATACACCCTAAGCGATATATTATTACTGCTACATAGATAATATCGTGTCAATTATGAAACGATATTGCCAATGAGTCGAGAAGGTTATCGAGTTGCGATCGTGAAAAGTAAGTTTAGTGTTCTGCAGTTCGTGTTTCAAGATAAGGGCACTGTAGGTAGTAAAATTACCGCGTATAAGAGACCTAACATCTGTTATTTTGGGTAACGGGCGCAAATCAGTGTTGGCGGAAAATAAAACCTGTCTTGGTCAGGCGCATCACTTACCACCAGGTCAGCGAACATATTTTGTCATTATGACATACAAAAAACTAAAACATAAATCTAACCGTGCGAAGCTGGGGCTGACCGGTAGTAAAAAAAAACGCGTAGAATTGTTAACAAACAAACAGAATTCTCGATGTAACCCCACCTTAGTACTAGGAACCCATCAATCCTACGTAATTAAATACGCTACCAAAATTGACCCGAGCATGATACATCAAACGGCATTGTTTATATTCCATTTTCGTAATTTAACCTTATTTTCGAGGCCTCTTTGCGCATAACTCTACAACAAACGCTATTTTCCAGGTAAGAGTGTCCCTTTAAAAGTACCGAGTTTTCTGTGCGTAAACGTACGTTCGGGCGTGTGTTGTTTTTCTTAAAGATTTTATGTACACAATAAATACGCCTCAGCTTGCGCCCAATCACGGCCCCCCTTCTCGGAGGCCGGTCCTAAGTAAACTGGACCCGGCTGAAAGCCCCTGACGAGAACTGATAACAACGGGACCAATATGAACGGGTGTTTTTTGAAAATACACAAAATAACGAGGCATAACTTGCAAGAGAGAACCGATAATATTGTTTGGTTTATGTAACGACGAATGCTTCTCGGTCTCGTTTGGTAGGATCTGATGGTAAATTGATTGGAACTGGTTTATTATTTGTTTACCTTGATTTTTGAGACAAGATAAAATGTTACCATTAATTGTATCATTGTAATTTGAAAAAAACAGAAGTTGTGAGGGACCAACAATATACGTATATACGTCGATATTTTTGTTAGTTTGTTCTTTTTCAATTCTTGGTCCGTAATGAAAATGGCAACAGTTAATTAAAATTCATTAAGCCTATCTGTACTTATTGTTCCTTTTTGTTTTTAAGTTGTCACCTATGTACGAAATAAATAAATAAAAATAAAATTCGTAGTCGTTTGGCAATAAATTCTGAATGGGAGTAAATTTTGAGTAATATAATTTGCCTTGTTATTTAAGTTTTAATATTAGGTATTGAGCCGAATAATACGAAGTTTTCAGACGAAATGGCCAAATACCAAATAGTAGCCGAATACTCGTGGCATCTCTTAATGATATTTTATTCACTGCCAGATTTAGTAACCTAAGACTGAATTTATACAGCATCCGAATATGATTTTATTTACTTTATGTTCATGACAAAGTATCGAATACGAATATCTAGCAACTCGTTACACCACCAAACAGTCGCCATACACTAACTCGATCTTCAGCGGTTGCCTTCGATCCCAATACATTCATTTATTTATTTTGGCAGTTTCGCGATTGGTGGAATATTAAAGGCCCGGATTCCATTATCCCCGGAGATCCCGGGCTCCTTAGGGACGCTAAAGAAATACACGAAAAGAAATCACTGGTATCCGAACTTGTTCGCGATGATAATACGTAGAGTACTTACTTGAATATTATTTTAACGTTAGAAGAGTACAATGAATAATGTATACGTGAGTTGGTATATACATTTGAGTATGTTTGAGACGAATACTTTTTCATGGCAATTGTTTGATTCTTATTCAGAAACTGCCTATTTTCTGTCTTTCAAAATATAAACAAAATTAACCAATACTCAAACTGAAACCGTAAAAAATAAACAAGCCAAAATGTATACAACACTTAAATTAATAAAGGTAATGCACTAAGTTTTGCACCTCAATTTGAAATACCATTCTGTGCCAGATATCCCGGTTCTATGCTTTTCTCTTTCAAAAACCTTTCGCAAGTCCACCGAGAATTTAAATGACCTATTAATTAATTTAACATTTTGTGAACTATATATTTTTGTAATTATTTGTATCGAAAACATGATTTTTTTCAGTGCGCATTGCGTTGCAAAATGTCGTCTCACATTTAATGCAAACACACGCGCGTATTCGTAAAAACTGATGTCCACATAAACTTTTGTGAACTGCACCATTGAATTTTAGCTGAAACTGGCTATGTTAGCCATAAAGAGCAGCCGTGCGCGGTGCACCTATTTTTGCAACGTAATTTTGACTCTATGTCACCAGACGCGGCAACTAGATTACACGCACTTGATGCAAAAACGATTGTATTCTCACCATTATTCTCAGCCTAGAAGATAAATAAAAATTCACTGGCATACATACAGCGCCATCTAGCTCAAAACTAAGCATTAACCTGATAAATAGGTTCTAAAAACAACGGATAACATAAGTATATACTTTTGTAAATACATACATATTATGGTGGAGTGAGACAGGGAGACGTTATATCTCCGAAACTGTTCACAGTTGCGTTGGAAGATATGTTTAAGCTGCTCGATTGGAAAGGACTTGGCATCAACGTAAATGGCGAGTACATCACTCATCTTCGATTTGCCGATGATATAGTAGTCATGCAGAATCCATGGAGATTTAAGCACTATGCTCGAAACCCTAGACGGAGCTTCTCAACAGGTGGGTCTTAAAATGAACATGGACAAGACGAAAGTCATGTCTAATGCCCATGTCGTACCTATACCGATATCAGTTGGAAGTTCTGTCCTCGAAGTTGTTGACGAATATGTGTACCTGGGACAGGTAGTCCAAATGGGTAGGTCCAACTTCGAGAAAGAGGTTTCTCGTCGAATCCAATTAGGATGGGCAGCGTTCGGGAAGTTAAGGAAGATCTTTTCGCCAAAATACCTCAGTGTCTCAAGACGAAGGTCTTTGACCAGTGTGTGTTGCCAGTTATGACATACGGAAGCGAAACATGGTCGCTCAATAAGGGCCTCTTGAATAGACTCAAGGTTGCTCAGCGTGCTATGGAGAGGGCTATGTTAGGTGTCTCCCTACGCGATAAATCCGAAACGATGATATCCGTAGGAGAACTAGGGTGACCGACATAGCCCAGAGGATTAGCAAGTTGAAGTGCAGTGGGCAGGGCACATAGTGCGTAGAACCGAGGCCGAGGGGCGGAAAGGCTCTCGAGTGGCGTCCACGTAACGGAAAGCGAAGCGTAGGCCGACCCCCAACCAGATGACGGATGATCTGGTTAAGGTGGCGGTAGCAGATGGATGTCAACTGCAAGGGATCGGTCCGCGTGGAAATCATTAGGGAGGCCTTCGTTCAGCAGTGGAATAATTGGCTGTATGATGATGATGATGATGAATGATGATACATATTATAAAAATACCCAGACTATTACAAACAGACGTGTTCATGCACACAAATGATTGTACCGCCGGGAGTTCGAACCCGGAACCCTTAGTGTAGTAGCCGACGTCTCGACCAGTACACCACATGGATCGTCAAAAATACACGATCAACTGTTGGACTTCGATATTATCTTAGGGTGATAGTTCTTAACACCCAGCAATTCGCATGGGCTACATAACCCACCGTTAAATACGGCCCTATCTTCCTTTACCCATTGTTTTGTATGAGGATTATGTTCTGGGAATATATAGGCTGAATAATTGATATTGCGACTGTCTTTGTACTATATTATGCCAAAGTATATATGTTAAATACTTATAATTGTCTTTAAATATTTATAATTAATTATTAATTTAACACTTTAAATATAAACATTCACAGACACTTCAAAAGAAGTATACTTCAATAAATGTTTTAACCGAATCCGAAGTAAGGTTGACGGTCGGAAGCAGTTTTCCAAGAAGGTGTTTATTCAAATATATATGCTCCTCGTAATCGAGTTCTTCGGGTTTGATAGAAAATAATTCTCAGTTGTCTTGAGGGATTTCCTGGAACAACACCAAGACACTATGGAATTACATGTAGAACTCTCGAGATAATGGTTTTTCTTTATCCCGTCAACAATCACCGAATACATATAACAAGCTTTTTTGCTTATAACCTGGTAGAAAAAATCATCAATTCAAATTGTTTAAATTATATAAAAAATAATCAATAATTTTGAGTATATCCGAGACTCCAAAGTAACGACTCACGTCTAGAAAAAAACATGTTTTGAATTCACGCTATTTAATCCCAAAAATTGATTTATCAATACGTATTTAAACAAGCAAAGATAATTTATATTAGAAACCAGCAAAAAAAAGGATTCCTCAAAATACTATATTAAAATAAATCATACCAACCCCTAAAACCGCGTCAACGAGTAAGAAAAGGGAACGAAATAAAACTATTGTACAAGTATTATTGGTAAATGGCTCTCTCCAGGGACGGGTGTTCTGAGTCTGATGTAATGGGAAAATTGACAAGGCTCGCCCAGCTAGTAGGGCTCCCGACGGAAGAAACCCGGATCACCGATTTGCTTTATTTTTATAACAAAGTCGAACGGGAGAAATAATGGTGGAACATTCTTTCCGAGACACGAGCGAAGCGCAAATTAAAACCGTCTGATTGGATCATACTTAGTCTTAGTAATAATTGAACCATACTGGGATTTGCTTATTTGGAGTCAACGACACTATAGCCTAAGTGGTCGTTGTTTGTCATAAATAAGGGTTATTATAACAAGACCTTTTTCAACATGAATACTCTTAACTTTTTATTCCGCTTTAGTTTACTTTGTTCTTTGTGCATCACTTCTTGTTGCCAGTTTTTTATGCTCTCCATGAATTTTGAGAAAAAAATTATAGTAATTTTAAAATCTTACATACTTTTTATATATTATATTACTAGAAAATAATGATTAATAATACGAGAGAAACTTAAAATAAAATCCATTTTCTATAAGAGAATACAAATTGCATAATTAAAAAAAAACAAAACACTCAAAAATGTATAGCCCATGTACTACGCAATGAAAATATGAATAGCGTCAGTTTTTTTTTTTAAATGGTAAATCCATAACATTCCATATGTAAGATTTCATAAAATCTCTTTGCTTTAAGGCTATATCAAATCTAATACCACAGAAACAAGAATATAACATAACCAACTCTGGCAGCGGAATTCTAAATGCTATCTCAAGAGTGAAGCTAATGTGAAAGCCTTTTCTTTCACTGAATTATGCAAATTTCATTTAAATAACTGACTTTGCAGATTTGCATACACGCTCGTGTGATACAGCGACACGGGTTTGCGTGTCAATCCCAGTGCTGCCACAAAACTAACCTTTACCCTTCCAGGAATATGGTTCTCACTCACTTGTCGTGTGCTCGCCATTTTTGCCATCTCAAATCCCATCGCAAGTGGGCGAGTTTTATGATAGTACTATTTTAAGGTTGGGGACACATTTAAAACTGGCTGGTTGTAAAAGTGAAATAAATCCTGCCCGTAGCAATGTTAAATGGAAAACCGGGGCCAAGTTCCGCTCGGAAATTATTGGATTTGACGATAGTGCTAGAATTTTAAATGGAAGGTTTATGGGTTTGATTGAATTCATGAACATTATTTATCTATATAATTACTTTGAATTCATGGTATATAATTGGTTTCTTCAGACGCGTGCATTCATATCCCACTTAGAACATACTCATATCTGTATTTGATCGGTGACAGTTTGTGAAATAAGAAAGAATATTATGTAAACGCAAAATTATGTTTTTATACATTCCATAAAGTTAAGGCTGCGAACCGTATGTTTTAAGTATGAGAATGCATCCTATGACCGTTGTACCGATTTGTAATTGTCGTAAAGAGAATATTACTATGAAAATGTAAAATATGAATAAACCCTTTGTTTCCATGTTCTTAAACGATAGGTGCAATAAACACAGAACCAAAACTATGGTCAATCCTTGTTGTTGCATTAGTCTTCTCTGAAAACGTTATACTTGAGATAATAAACAATTAAGCCTTTAAAATGCATGCCCAGTTTGCCTAAGACTTGGCCTACACCACTACCATGCATACCATGCGCCCCTACTGCGTATGCTAGTTGGTGTGCGTGTTTCATTAAGCCATATCCGTGCAGGTGTTTATACGTGTATACCTTCGATAAATCGCACTGAGCTAATGCAATACTGACACTATGAAGTAATCTATGAATTGTAATTGCATACATTTATCACGAAGGTGGTAAAAAATGGCCGCACCATAGGCAATTAGAAATGAACGTATTGAGGAAATACACTGTAGTATATGAAATGCACTTAATTATGAACCTTACTTTATTACTAACCTAAGCGATACTGCAAAATATATCTTTGATTCTAATAAAGTACTTTGTTGTGTTTTATTAAAAAAGGTCGTATATGCAAGTTCATAAATACTGCCCGACAGCGATAAAACTCATTAAAAACATAATATATAATAAATATGCACTGACATTCATACAGTGCATGTAGCCCCTATATATATATATATATATAACTATATATATTATATATATAATATATATAATAATATATATATATATTATATAATATATAGATATATAAAGCAGACGAGCTGCGGCCTATCTGATGGAAAACGTAACCGCCGCTCATGGACAACTGCAATGCTAAGGGCAAAGCCATGCCGCTGCCTATCAAGAGAAAAGGCTCTCTTTAAACTCGTTTGAAGAATATGTCGTAGTTATTAGGAACACCGAGGCTGGGAGGTCGTTCCATAATTTGCACGCACGCGGAAGGAACGATCGCTGGAAACGAAATGGATTTTTGTAAATTCATAAATATTTTACATAGAAACAGTAAGACCATTACAACACAGTTTCATACACACAAATGTTTGTTTGCCCGGGGATCGATCCGGACCCGGATCGACTCTTGAGTAGCAGCCAAGGACTCGAGCATTACACCACATGAGTCGTTAAAACCGTCAAAAATATACTTTTAGTACTTAATAAAAGCCGCCAACCATTTTTTTCTGAGTGTAAGAGATTACAATATGGAGCTACAAGATTGAAGGCAACCATATCAAACGCTATTGCATAATTAAGATAGTACAATTTCCTAACCGACAATATTTACAAAACTGGTAAACGATTTTATCTTTACGATCTTTGCATTAAAAGTTCTTATTCTACTTAACCTCAAATTTTACATAATATTTATGTTTAGTATTCTAGGTGACTCCGTGAAAAACAGAATTGTTTCGTTAGAAATTATTTCCATAGCTAGACGTTAGTTTCAGTGCCTTTGTCTTTGAATTAATACGCGAGTTTATACCCTAGAGACTGCTTACTCGAATAAAAATGTTAAGGTTAAAATACTAGTCCCTTTATTTATATTTAAAATATTTCTAGAAATGTATTAGAAAGCAAAATAGTTAAGAGTAATGAAGGATTAATTCAGTGTTGTGCCTCCATATATGCAAATAAGCAGTGCATACTTCGTGGTTATGACAACCCGGATTATCGTCAGCATAATAATATTTTATAATCCCTCTTTATTTACCATGTAGTTTTAAACTGTAAGTGATGCAAGCCAAACAGTAAACAAACCTAACCTTAATTTTCTAGATTTGTTTAGATTCAAATGTTTTAACGATTAGTGATAATTTTGCATACCCTCATCATGATCTCAGTGCACGCTACTGGATGAATTCATATGTGAGAGAAAAGTAAGCATTATTTCATCTCAGACAGAATGTGGTATCGGTACTGAATTTTGTAGCAACATGTTGTTGATTCTGCTTTTATTTTCAGATGTGTACTGATCCGACTTTTAAATGCATCGAATCTTATTACGGCTGGAGTTCAAATAAGCAGGCCGATCGCGCTTAATTTTGACAGCTATAACGTAACTTCATTTGGACCGAAATATAAGTTTTTGGTCAATTTCATATCCCACTTATCATTTGACAGCTAGTTCAGACGAAATTGAACTTTAACCTTATGGCAATACCGAATATCGAAAATGTCAACTATAACAGGATCGGAAGGATATCGTAACTAAACCCATATTATAATCGAAACGTTTCGTATTAAAATAACGGATCCGCCTGCTGGCTTGTCCAAATAAAACTTACTACGTTACTAACTGTAGACCAGAAACTAAGTATTAGCATAACCTCCACGACGGTAGCGAAACAACGAAGCCGTACATATTTACTGATATGTAGAATTTGTTGAAGTAAGAGTCGGTAGAGTTAGGCCATGTAGACTCAGAAGCGCGGCTCTTCATGACATATGATATCTTTTTAAAAGTGCAAACCTTATGCGGTCCTCTTGGCAACGTTTTACATGAAATGTTTTTGAGGGGATTGAATTATTTGGGTTATTCTACGTAGTAATATATCAGTTTTTACAAGGATACATTTCGGTAG